>JAQQSZ010005722.1:0-13799 GCA_028646595.1 Phalanger gymnotis | reverse complement strand
CAAATAGTCTACAAAGTATAGGAATTAGTTGTTCTTTAAATGTTTGATAGAATTCACATATAAAACCATCTGGAGATTTTTTCATTGATGGCTTGCTCAATTTCTTTTTCTGAGATGGGGTTGTTTAGAAATTTTACTTTCTTTTCTGTTAACCTGGGCAATTTATGTTTTTGTAGATATTCATCCATATCTCTAAGGTTGTCAAATTTGTGGGCATAGAATTGGGCAAAATAATTCCTAATTATTGTTTTTATTTCCTCTTCATTAGAGGTGAACTTACCCTTTTCATTTTTGATACAGGTAATTTGATTTTCTTCTTTTTTTTTAATCAAATTGACCAAAGGTTTATCAATTTTATTGTTTTTTTCATAAACCAGCTCTTTGTTTTATTTATTAATTCAATAGTTTTCTTGATTTCAACTTTATTAATCTCTCCTTTGATTTTCAGTATTTATAATTTGGTGTTTAATTGGAGATTTTCAATTTGTTCTTTTTCTAGCTTTTTCAGTTGTATGCCCAAATCATTGATCTCCTTTTTCCCCATTTTATTCATGTAAGCATTTAGAGATATAAAGCTTCCCCTAAGAACTGCTTTCACTGCATCCCACAAGTTTTGGTATGTTGTCTCATTATTGACATTCTCTTGAATGAAGTTATTAATTGTTTCTCTGATTTGTTCTTTGGCCCATTTATTCTTTAGAATTAGATTATTTAGCTTCCAATTAATTTTTCGCTTATTTTTGCATGGTTCTTTGTTACAAATAATTTTTAGTGCATCATGATCTGAAAAGTATGCTTTGACTGCTTATGCCTTTCTGCACTGGATTGTGATGTTTTTATGCCCTAGTACATGGTCAATTTTTGAGTATGTGCCACGTACCACTGAGAAGAAAGTATATTCCTTTTTATCCCCATTTAGTTTTCTCCAGAGGTCTATCATATCTGCCTTTTCTAAAATTCTGTCCACTTCCTCAACTTCTTTCTTATTTATCTTGAGGTTAGATTTATCAAGTTCAGAAAGGGGAAGGTTGAGGTCTCCCAATATTATAGTTTTGCAATCTATTTCTTCCTGTAACTCCCTTAACCTCTCCTCTAAGAATTTGCATGCCATACCACTTGGTGCATAAATGTTGCTTTCCAGTTTTCCTAGCAATTTTTTCTTATTAGGTCTTGAAAAATCAAAAATGTATAAATACACATATAGACAACATCTCTTCTCATGAAATAAAAAGATCATAACACAACCAACTCAATTGTATCAAGCATTTTTACAATTTACACTTTTCACTATGACAGAATCACACATGCTACAGCCTGCATCAATTATTGAAGCATCTTAAAGAATTGTACTAACTACATAGTAGTCTATTTACTACACACATATTGATGTAGCTATGGTTTCACTGTGTCTATATAGTCAAATTGTTAGATTTTTTTTTTGGGGGGGGGGAAGATATATCTTTTCCTGTTTATTGTCCAAAGTTCCTAGTTGTTAACTCTTTTATCATAAATATTATTTGGTAATAATATTTATTGGTATATTTATATAATATTGGTATATTTATATAAATATTAATTGGTAATATTAACTACTTAATTTTATCAATGAATACATCCCCAACAAATAATTTAGCCTCCATAATAGTATTTTTGAAGGGGAAAAGTATCCATTTTAGTTACGTACATTTATCAAACTAATGACAATATGCACAAAGCATAATTATCCTGTTAAATTGCTTATACTGAACAAAGCAATGTGTTAATTGCCCGAAGTCCTCACCTGGTTTTGTGCTATATCAATATCATATAATAGCTATCTATCTATATATAGTGCATGTTATTCTATCTACGCATATACAACATTATAGAAGGGGGAGAAAGGTAGGGGAGAAAGAGGACCACAATGACTGTGATGAAGAGGTTGAAAAAGACAAGGAGGATGAGGACAAAGAGGATGAGGACAAGGAGGATGAAGATGAAGAGGATGAGAACAAGAATAAAATTATTATGATAAAGAGGGAGAAGAGATGATGAAGGCAGGAAGGAAAGAAGAAGAGGAAAGAAGGGGACGAATGAGGAAGAGAAAGGAAAAAAGAGAAAGGACGTGTTTCTAAAGGGAGGGAAGCTTTTAAATTAAACACTGGAATACAAGAAAAGAAATGGAAATTGCTCCCATGAATTATGTGTCCTTCCACATCTTCCTTTACAAATCAAGCATGGAAATCCTTCTGACTCATAGTATGTACTCTTTCAGAATGTGAGCACAGATTGTTATGCTTCCACTCCATTTGAAGTCAAGGCAAGTCAGAAGGAGGGAGAAAATAAAGGTACAGAAAAAAAGTTCGCTTTGGAATTTACAAAGTGGTACTGAAAGCTTTATCTATCTCTGCTTGGGATAAAAACCCTTGCAGTCACATATCCCAAAGATTCTAATATTTTCTGAGCCTCCACTATGCCTTTATATTTTAATACCCTGACATCTGGAATCCTAAAAGTCTAATGTTTAACCATAAATATCTGCTGAGATTAAAGAGCTATATACCAAGTTTCAATCTTTGGGGCCTATAATTGCTTGGGAAAAGAGAATGGTATTTCCCCCTCTAGCTAGAAAAAAAAGACCTCTGCACACACAGATATTGGCAGACAAATTTTCTAACAACCGTTTCCTCTCTTCATTTTCCCCTCTCATTCCCTACCCCCACCCTTTTCCACTCTTCCATTTTATAATACCATCGCACTGTCATTCCCAGAACAAATGGGGAAAATAGAAGCCTAGACATCTTTTTTTAAGATACATTTCCACGTATAACAGCAAACAGTGCAGAAAATGCTAGCCCCTCCAGACTCTAAGCGTTTAGAGCATCCACCCCCAACAATACTTGGGCTTTACCATTATTCACTCACAAACCACTTCATCATTCCCTGGGCTGACAGGTCAATGCCAGCTTTATTTTCTTTTTTGTCAACCCAATCTTTTATTTTTGATTTGACGCCACAGCCCCCTGTAAGACCTCCAGTGCCGTAATGATATCTTTCCCTCACAAGAGATATCCAAGAAGTATTTCACAAAGAGAATAGAGTTTCTGGTGAGTGCAATAAAGGTGGATCAAGTAGGAAATCCTAGCTCAGTTAGGGCAGTTTTAACTGAGAAAGAGTGTTAGCTGCATAGAGAAAGGTTTATTACCTGTTTTTTCATTACAATAAACAAATATGGCATCTTGGCAAAATTGAGTACAGCTGTATTTTTCATTGAGAGGCATTATAGAGGAACAGGAAGAATTCTCGATTTGGATCTCAAAGACACTTTTTCAAGAACCAGACCCTAAGTTGAGTAGGTGTGTGACCATGAGTAAGTGATGATCTCTGTGCACCATAATTCAATCATGCAAAATGGAGATACCATAGTCATATTTATGCTTCTAAAATGACAGGATTGGGATGCATGGGAAACTTTGTAAACTTTAAGGCTATTAGGCATTTAGGATATTACATAATTTTAATGGTGTTAAGGTTATTAATTATTATTAGGGTAACTAGGGAAAATTAAGGTTTTAGGAAACATTTTTGTTAAACATTAATGCTATATTAGGAGCCAGCATGGCATGGAAAGGATAGAGAGCTGGCCTTAGAACCAGAAAGACTGGTCTTCAAATCTGACTTCTGACACATACACTGAGTAAAGCTCTCTTTTTGCCCCTGAGCTCTAGAGAAGTTTTGTTGACCATCTTTGTTGACTATAAATTGCCCATTTGCATTGGTAGAAGGAATTTCCTCTTCTAGGATTTCCCTATGCCAATTAAATCACAGGTCTAGTCTTTACCATATCTATATCAGCAATTATTAGTTAAAGGTTTTTTTTTTCCTTTTCTTTTTTTTTTTAATTTGAGACATAAAGACTGTGTGTCGTCAGTTAAAGCTTCCTTTTTCCTCTAACACCATTCCTACCCCATCTAGCTCATCTAAATTTTCCCTGGGAACGAAAATTCCTATTTTTTGTTATGTGTTAGAAAATAGAGAGATTTTAATATCTTGACAAATGGCATGCTACGCAAAAGTGGAAGCAAGAAAAAACAAACAGGGGGCTAATTTCATTATTCAAGGCAATTAGAGGTAAAATATGCAGGTAGGGACTTTATCCTTAATCAGTAGCAAAGCAAAAGCAGGAATGCAGTTTATTTACATCTCCTTTCTCTGTAAATAAATATGAAACATTATTCATGAGTATATTTATTAAACCTGGAATAAAAAATAACAAAAATACCTTCTGTGGCCATTATATAACTTTGCACATTCTCTTATGCATATAGAGTACCTGTCTAGTAGGCAGTATAACTTGCTAGTGAAATGGCAAAGTCTGCTCCTAATTCCCTTCCTCAAGTTTTTTATTGGTTTAGTTTAATTTTGTTTTGTTTTGTTAGCATGAAGATTCCTTGACCTCTCTTCTTCATATATACATACATTTCCTCCCTAATAGTAATGTTGTACACTTGTCTTAAGATGCGACTGACCTGTGTTGAAGCAGGATTCAACCCATTCTGACTCAGGTTTCGGAAAAACAGAAATTGGTGGTGGCAGATCCAGGGCACTGCCATCTAGGTCTTTGAAGAGATACTTTATTGGACTTTCACAGTCCAATTCAGGACAGACCATTTTTCCTGTTTCCTTCCTATGGTAGTAGATAAGAAGAAAATGTGTCATTTAATGAAAAGAATAGAGGAAATTTCATATTAGTATTGTTATTTTGAAAAAAATAATTCAGAAAGATAGCATACTTGTTATATCTACAGCAGATGCTACTTTGGCTTTAGAAAATATTCTAAACTTGATGTTTTCTGTCATAAGCAAGGAAGGAGGTCATCTCCTTTATATATATGTATATATACTCTGGTTGAGAATTACCCTATGTTTATGTGGAAGACCAAATTTTTCAAATTAGGATATGACAAAATACACTTAACACTTAAGCAAGGGATTCTTTACATCAGGTCTGTGAATTATAAAAAAATCTCAAAGCAGTATTTCAACACAATTTATTTCCTATAAAATCTTATGTATTTTATTTTAATTGCATTGTAAAAGATGATTCTGAGGTACATAGGCTTCACCATACTGTCACAGGGGTCCTTGAAACAAAAGTTAAGGAATCCTGCACTAAAAGTTTTAGAAAAATCATTTAACTTTTCTTCATGATTCTGAAGGTACTTCTGGCCTTTATAATATCTCAAGTTAAAAAATGAATATCCATTATTATCACACTGTGCCTATACAAAAGTATTTATAACAGAGTATTAATATCTATAGAACATTGAGCAACAGAGGATTTACAATATTTATTTTGATTTGGTGTTTATTATTATTCAATAGTGAGCTCCAACTACATATGTGATATTAAATCAATTATCAAGTTTTTCAAAAAAAATTAACCACTATATAAATTCAATAGTAAATAAGATATAGGAACTAGACCTGTGGTGTTATTTACATATGGAATTCTCCGATATGGGAACTCTGTACCTACTCTGCAACCTGTAGTCTTAGCAAGCTGACTAGATCACTGAGAAGTCAAGTGACTTGCTTGAGATCATATGGCCATGAAGTGTCAAAGGCAGGAGGACTTGAATCCAGGTCCTCTTGGTCTTGAAAATAACCCTCTAGCTACTATGCCCAGTTGCTTTTCACATAAATGCAGTAGGTAGGCCAAACACAGGAAAAAAGGGTAAAGTTGAAAAAGTATTATTATATATACATAATATGCATATTATAAATGTGCAATTTTTGCTCATTGAGTCTAACCATCTTCAAAAATTTAAAATGGCTCATACCAACCATAAGGACATTGACTTTCCAGTTAGAAGTAGAATATTCTCCTTGTGATTCTTCCTTTTCAATTCCCAGATAAAAGGAAATGAAAAGAGAAATTTATTTCTCCAGTGCTAAATTCTAAATTGACATAACCAAACAGAAGTCTCAATGGGGCTTTTCCTGTCTTTCCTCTCTTCCTTCTCTTTTCTGCTCTCCCTTCCTTTTCTTTCCTTTCCTTTTTTCTCCTTTTCAATTTTTTAATTGAATTTTTTCTCTTTTTCAATTTTTTTAATTGAATTTGTGATTTCATCGGTAAAGAACAACCAGTGGGGAAACTTATTGTAGCAATCTATCTCAGGCTTCCCCCCTGAAATCTCAAGTCTTAGGGATTCCCCAGGACAGTGAAAAATTAAGTGATTTTCTCAGGGTCACACAGCTAGTTAGCGCTAAAGGTTGAATATGAACTTAGGATTTATTGAATCTAAAGCAAGTTCTCTATCCTCCACACCATTCATAGCCATGCAGGAAATCATCAGAGCTAGTGCATGGAGGCAAGGACTGGCCAAATAGTGAAATATGATATGTTCAACAAATGTCCAAAGCACATTAAAAATGTTTCAAAGGCATAATAAGTAGGCAGCCTTGTACCCACCCACCTAATGACCATCTCTAAATAATTGTCCTTCAGACTGACAATGGCTTTTTTTACCCTAACTGGTGTAACTCTGTGACAATTTTTTTCAGCCATTCAGAAAACATCTGGAAGAAAGATAGGTAACCTTAAAGAAGTGGTCACATGGTTGCATCTAAGGAGTTATCCAGTTAATATAATCAACTTAAGAAGATGATCTCCTGTTGGATGTCAGGATTTACATTTTTGGCTTGAACTAAGCTCTGTCGATCAGTATGGTAGTAGATACTTAGCACATTTCTTCATACTGTTTTGTAAATTTTCCTCTATGTAAAGGACTAATTTGTTAATGAAGATTGGAGTGGAGGAGGTGGCACAGAAAATACCTAACCACTCTAAGTCAAGGAGAGAGGCTGAGGGGTCCAAACTAACAACTATAAGATTGGGTTTTTAAAACAGAAAAACCTACTAAAATAATTATATTCTCTTTGAAATATTTAGGGATTTGGAGAGGCGTCTAGTACTACCTAAACGTGGCTGGGCATTTATCACTTCGTTCGCATAGGCTGAAAGTAATACCTGAGCCCAGGCAAGGAGAAGTAGAACTTGTTCTGATCTTTGACCCTGAGCATCCTCGTCCTCTCTGCAATGATCGGGGGCATGATGCCGGTGCTATCAGGATTGGGCAGAATGCAGACATCCAGGTCATTGCTATGGCAGCTCTTCACGAAGTCAGCAAAGGTGACTCCTGAAATGAACAAATAAGGTATTAACCCTATGAGAACCATCAACCACAAGAGGACAAAGTCGATATTTTGTGATCATGATGGTTTTTGACTATTCCGTAGCTCGGTATTCCTCTGTGTAAGCCTCTGTGGTACAGAAGGTGGAGCACTACCTCTGCAGTCAGATTACCTGTGTTCAAATCTCCACTCTTCTAATTACTACCATGAAACCATCCACAAGTGTGTTGGTAAGCAAAATGGGCTCCTTGGCACTTAGTTCAACAAGCGCCCTTGAAGAGTTTGGCTTTTGTTTGCTTGGAGTAATTCAGCTATTTCATTGAGTCTTACTAAGTTCTAAGCCCCAGGCCCAAACCTCTATTAGGTGTAAAACCTATGTGGGTGTGGATTGGCGACTAAGGTGGGGCCCAAGGTGGGGCTAACTCAAGGGAGGGCCTAGTTTACATGTCTGGGACAGCAGAGGCTTTTAGACCACGTGGGTTTAAGTCCGCCTCTTTGTGACAATTCTAGGTCACGTGGGTGAGTCGCATGTGTGACTCACCCCTGACGCTGAAAAAGATATAAAACTAGAGGTTGGCCTCCTCTCCCTTGGAGCTCATTCCCATAGCAGTGGTGGCGCAAGTGACTCTGGGCCAGCCCTTGTTCTGAGCTCCCAGGCTGAACCTAGATGTTGGTAACTATGAATCTGTATTGGGTCTGTCTGTTGATGTTGATGTACTTTGTAATTTGCTCTGAAGTTCAGGGTGCTGGCTTTTTTTCCCCTGAACTAAGTGAATGATATTTGTGTGCTGAATTAAAGTAAGCTGGTCAAACCCCTTCACTTTGCTTTCCTTAGTTAAGCAGATCAAAAGAACATGTGCTGTTGGCAGCTTTCTGAGTGCTGGCTGTGGGTGGCTTTCACCTCCACAATAGCTGCTAGCCGGATTGTGGAAACAAGTTACTTCCCTTTTCCAGGCCTCGATTATGAAGTGAAAGACAATGATGATGATAATGATGACATCTAGCATTTCTGGAGTGCTTTAAGGTTTTCACAGTACTTTCCATACATGATTTTGATGCTCACAATGAGGAAGCTGAGGCCGAGAGAGGTTAAGTGACTTGTCCTGGGTCACACAGTAACTGAGGTAGGATTTGACCTCCATTCTTCATTACTCCACATCCCACTCTCTACCTACCTACATACCATCTTGCTGCTTAGAAGGTTGCCACAATCTTAATTTACTGAAACAATAGCTCTTTCTTGCCCTGGATTTAGTATTAGAAAGAGAAATCGGAGTATTCCAATGTGTCTTTCATACTACTCTCAGAAATGTAATAATGTTTGATATTTTCATGTGGCAATCTATTCTCATGTGGCAATCATTTTCTTCAAAGACTTGACTCATTTATTTTACAGATGGGCAAACCAAGCAACAGAGAAATTAAATACTTTTGGAGTGAGTCAGTAGCAAAAAAAAAAAATTCAAAAATCTGCCCATTAGACCAAGACAAAGAACACAGGAGTAGGAGTCAAGTGACCTGGATTCTAGGCCCAGTCTCACCAATGACTGTCTTTCTAGCCTCAGGCGGGTGAATTAAGTTGCTGTCTTTGTGTCCTTATTTGCAAAATGGAGGTCATTCCATCTGCCCAACCTATCTTTCAAAGTTGTTTAAAGCACAAATGAAAAAATGGATATGAAGCTGGCTTGGAAAGAATAAAAGCATTCGAACATAAGTACTTTGTCACTATTTATGCAAACTAGCATCCTGGCAGGAGGCTTGAGGCAAGTTACTGATTAGATTGCATTGCACTGGCCATGCTTGTACAAGTTATTTAGGGAAGGGGTACCCAGTGAACCCAAATGTTTGGGTTACATAGCTGAAGTGAACCCACGTGGTCAACTAACCGTCAAGCTTCATGATCCCTGAGACAGAAGGATAATTCCTCACTTTGTGCCATGCATCTTGAGGCCATTGGTTTGGTTCCACAGTGAAACCAGGCCACAATATACCAACTCGACCCGCTTTGGGATTACTCGGGGCTCGATCCCTTGATGTGGAGTTAGCAGAAAGAGGTTTAATTCTGTCTTCTATGCAGTCAAAAGAAGAGCTGGTGGCCACAATGATTGAATTCCTGAGAACTATCTGTTTCTTCTCCAAGGAACACTGTTCAGCAGAGGATGTATATACTAATGGCAGAAGACCAACAACATTATCCACCAGGGTCATGTTATTGATCTCCAAGTTGTTTTCCACATGGAACATGGCCCCATAATCAAAGTTCTTGTATGAAAGGAACCCAGAGATACCAGTACAGTTGTGTAGTCCATCTCCCTTGTACAGATGGAGTCCATGAAGGCTCGAATGGACCACATTTCCAACCCAAGGATTTTCAGCCATCGAACAATTATGGCCCCTGATATGGAAGCCAATTCTCTCTGATCCTGCTACAGCATTCCCAGTGAGGTTGACATCATTTGTCTGGTTCAACTTGATTCCTGTCACCCATTCCTTTGCTTTTTGTGGCTGCTTGGTCAGAACAATGAGGTTCTTGATGAGAGAATGGTTTTGACCCTCTAGATCAATACCATGGCCAATGGTATCAAACAATATGTTATCATATAAGAAGATACTTTTGCTGGAATATACATGAATACCGCCTCCACAGCTCTGGTGCACAGTAGAAGAGATGATACAGGATCCTAAATATACATTGTTAAATTCAATAGATGGATACAGCAAAGACCCAAAGTTCTGGATTTCCACATTTGAAAGCCGAAGGGTACCTGAAAATAGAATAGAGATTATTACAGCACCACTACCACCCCCCCCCAAAAAAAGTACAAGGGAAGTTGAATTTAAAAGCAGCAGAAAATAAAGAATTTTAATGAAAACTGAAAAAAACTATTCTCAGGCACAACACAATAATTCTTACTGGCAAAACCTGAACAATCAAGTATATTGGAAAAGCTGGTTAAAGGTTTCCCTCCAATAGGGGAGGAGTGGGAAGGTGTTGAATACTGCATGCACTTATCCATAGGTCTAGGTTACAGTTCTGGAACAGATGTAGATATAAAGATTCCAAATTCTTCAGCCCCTTAAGGTTTACAAAGCACTCCTGCCCTGTCCTATCTGGTAGAATGTAAGCTTTTTGAGGACAGGTATTATTTATAGTTCTGTCTATGTAGCCTCAGTACCCAGCTCTGTTCCTTGTACCATAGCTACTCGGTACATTCTTATTGAATTGAATTGAATTGAATTGAACACATTTTGAAGTAGGCAGTGAAGGTATTATTTATTATGCCCATTTAAAATTGAAAGACACTGAGGTTCAGACTGGAAAGCCAGGTCTCCCTGATTTCACATCCTGGCCTCTTTCTATTACACTAAATATCCTTGGAAGAGCTAAGTCCTGGACCTGGCTGTGTTATGTAATTCAAGACTATGCCTTAGGGAGTTGACCTCATGTAATGGAAAGGGGGAGGGGGAGACATGGTAAACTTTGTTTCCAGTTCCACTAACTGAAAGACATACTGAATAAATATCTAAGAGGACCACATTGCTGATATGCTTCAAGAAGCATTGGAGAAGGAAAAGAAGGAAATTAGCATTTATTAAGCACCTACTATGTGCCAGGCACTCTGCTAAGCATGTTACAAGCATCGTCTTGTTTGATCCTCATAACAATCCTGTAAGGTAGGCGCTATTTTGATTCCTATTTTACAGTTGAGGAAATTGAGACAAACAGAGGAGGTAGAAAATGGTGTACACAAATGCACTTGTACCAAGACGCTGGGGCTTAGTTGAATGTGGATGACAACTAATGATTAACTGATTAAGAGATATTAAACCCATTGTTAAAATTTCCTTAAAGATCAAGAGAAAATTTTTTTTCCCATTTTTCCTCAAAGCTATAGTAAGCCACACATGACTGAAAAAGCTGGAAAATATACCTCTTTTTGACTTCAGTAGAAGGAATTAAAAATTGTTTGGTTTTTTTTAGCGAAGGGATTTTAGCATTTTTATAATGATTAGTGTATGCTTAAGGTTTCAATTTTATAGTTAAAATTTGTTTTTTTTTTGACAAAAAAATCAGTGAAGTTTTGCTGTAAGTTTATTTTACTTGGGTGCATGTGAAACAGGAGCTGAAAACTAGTCCCTGGAACACTGTTAATCCTCTCGGGGATCTGAAGCAAGAATTAAGCAGTGATTTTGCGCACAGCCACTTTGCTGTTTCTCCTTTTGGAAACTGCACTTATAGCAAATTGGTTAGCTCAATGACTCATAGGCTTCTGGATGAAACTCCTGGTACTCTTAACTCAGAACCTGGAATTATTTACATATGGTCCCTGTTCAATGAGGGCTGGGAAGGAGCTGGGAAAATCATCCCAAGCTAGAACTTAGAAGAATAAGATTCCTCTTTCTTCTTTTCCACTTCCCCTCCCTCTCCAACATACCTTATTTGTCTTTCCATATCAGACTCCTTTATCTTCCCTTTCTCATTAAGGTGATTTTTCTGATATTCACAAACGTCCATAGAGTTTATTTTCTACTTTATCTCTAACAGATAATTTACAAAAATAGCAAAAAAAAAAGCACTATTTCAGATCATAAACAACTATCAAGACAGGGGTCAATTTAAACCATCACAAATGACTAGATAGCACTGTGGAGATAGTGCTAAACTTGGAATCAGGTAGACCTGAGTTCAAATCCAGCCCCTGAGCTATACAGCTATGTGACCTTGAGCAAATCACTTTCTCTGTCTTAGTCTCAGTGTTCTCCTCTATGAAATGGGGATAATAGCAACTATCTCGCAGAATTATTTTAAGATCAAATGAGATAATATTTGTGAAGTGCTTTGAAAACCTTAAAGCTCTATATACATACTAGCCATTATTATAAAAAGATGGACATTCATCTCATTTTGTGGGTATTTAATCAGACAGAATAAAAGAAAACAAGAAATACTTTGCTATGATAATCATTCCGGATTTTTCCCAGTATATAAGCTTTGTTTTCGGAACACTACAAAGTACACATTCATGGTTTTTCTAGGTTGAATTAAGCAAAGGATTGTCCATTTACAAACCAAAGGTCAGACACAACCACCCACTGAACCTAAGTACATAAGTGGATTATTTGGGCAGGAATGGGCCCTGGATCACATCTTACAGATTCATGACATAGGCCCACACCAAAAACCATCAGAGGGAGAATCTAGCCTCTACAATGGAGATTTCTAATCAGTGACATAACTAAAACGCAACAAAAGATTAAATGATATTCCATATCAATGACTTGAAAAGGAACTTCCAGGACTGTGCCTAAAAAATAAGTGAAATCAATCTTTAAATAAAACAATCTGCAAGAAAGGAAACATTTTATTGACAACTGACACTATAAACTTGCCATCACTGACACTGGAAGAGTCAGTGGAAACAGCAGAATGCAAAGAAACCACTTAGGCTTCAAGTCATCTGCAAATCTGCACAAATCTGTGCAAAGAAACTGCACAATAGAGTCAAACAAAGCTCACAGAACCATAGATTTAGAGTCACCTAGTACACTGCCACCTCCATTTTACAAATGAGAAAAATTGAGGGTCAGGGAGGTATGGTGATTTACCCAAGGTCACGCAGGTAGGGAGTGAAAAAGGCAGCTTTTGAACTCAGGTCCTCTGACACAAGGGCAGTTAAGTGTATAGAATGCTCAGCCTGGAGTCAGGAAGACTCGTCTTTATGAGTTCAAATCTAGCCTCAGACACTTGATAGCTGTGCGATCCCAGGCAAGTCACTTAACTCTGTTTGCCTCAGTTTCCTCATCTGTAAAATGAGCTGAAGAAGGAAATGGCAAACCCCTCCAGCATCTTTGCCAGGAAAATCACAAATGGAGTCATGAGGAGTTGGACAAGACTGAAATGACTCAATAATAATAAACAATCTCTGCCTCAAAAGCCAGCATTCTTTCCACCAATACCATGGTGCCTCTCTTGGAAGATGTTTTCTCTGAGCTAAAAATGCATGTCTTTATTGTTCTCAGTCATATTGCTTTAACCTAAAACTAATAAATGGACACAGATTAAGGTAATGAAATCATAGAATTGCTGATCTGGATGGGATCCCGGGCATCATGGAGTCCAGGCCCATCGCTGAACAGACGAAGAAACTCAAAATTCTGTTTCTGGTAAGAGTTTAGTCTGCGACTAGAATTACTGAACCATTGCAATTTCACATACCTGAAAATTCCTCTCCATTAGGCTTTTGAAAGGACCCCACAATCATTCTTCCACCACATGGAACATCAGGCTGGATTTTTATATTTCGAGTCAGGAGGCCCACCTCAGCAGCCAGAGAAATGTGTCTGCCGTCTTCCATTGAATGGGAACTTCCTGTGGCAGAGGGGACAAGGGGTGATAATACAATTTTAAAGTCCATTTCAGAAATCACCAGCTGGGGACTCGGTGAAACTGACAAATGAAAACACTTCTCCCCCTCAGAAGTTCTACCCACATTAAGGCTTGCTTTTCCTCAGGCATTCTCCACCAGCATCAACTGAGAAATGAAAAGGCCGCTCACTTGTCTCTCTTTGGGATCAGAGTGAGTGTGTTAGAGCAAGAATTCATTTGTTCTCAATAAGGTAGG
>JAQQSZ010005721.1:0-13800 GCA_028646595.1 Phalanger gymnotis | reverse complement strand
AAGATCAAAGATGGCACAGAAATAGAACAGACACTGGCCACTGGCCTGCGGAGTGCTGGTCCGTGGAGTCTTTTGTTGTTTTCATCCATCACTGTCTCCGAGCCCCGCAGCAGCACCCAGACAGCGAACCATCTAAAAGCCTTCTGGTTCACACGAACGTGGCATTTGCATCCATTTCTGAAGGAGGGACGGTCTCCTCTTGCTTTGAATCCCTTTCAACTCAGCGCTGTGACAGCACAAGCTTCAAGTGTCAACCCCAATCCAGACGGTATCACTTACGCGTGCTCACTCCCATCACGTTCTAGTCCATGAAAGACACCAGGGTATTTTTAAGATTGTAATTTGCGGAAGATGTTCACGATGTTTAAGCTTGTTTTGGAGGATAATGAGAGGCAGCTTCATGGAGTAGAGGCTCAGCCTCAAAGCCAAGAAGACCTGAGTTCAAATCCCACTTCTGACACCGTGTGACTGGGCAGTGCTCTCAGCAACAGCCTAGCATGATCCATTGCATGAAGTGCCAGCTTGCATTGGTAGAAGGAATTTCTTCAGCTGAGAGTTCCCTGTGCCAATGAAATCAGAGGCCTAGCTCATCAAAGATGGGATTGGCGCGGACTTGAGTATATCCCATCTTTCAGTCTCACTTGAAGGGAGAGAAGGAAGGAGGAGAAGGCCCATGGAGACAAAGTGCCAAGCCGACACTGAGCCCCAAATCTGACTGAGAGGCCAGGCATTCACAGCTGCTTATTTTAATCCTCTTTTAGTCACCACCTGTTTTGTCTGGTCCAGTCCAGAGCAATCATTCAGAGAGCCTTAGATACGACAACAATAATAAGAATAAAACCTGCTGTAAGTGACCTGTCCTGTGTTGTTTGGCGTGATCATCAGCTCTGATGGGCTCTATGAGCATGTTTATGCAAAAGATTTTCAGAGCTACATGTATGTACATAGATATGTATGTGTATATATATATATGTACATATATACATGTATATATATGTATATATGTGTGTGTATATATATATATATATCCAACCCTAAACTCTCTCTGAAGGTCCTCAAGATCTACATCTCTGAGGGCCTTATATGCGATCCTGGAGATAACAGGGAGCCACAGGAGTTTACTGAGGAGGGGAGATGATATGGTCAGACTTGGGCTTTAGAAAGATCACTCTGTCCCAGCCAAGAAGAGGGTGGATTGAATTGTGAAGCATTCCTGTTGAGGGAGAGGTGGGGTGGGGAGAGAGGTCGGTCAACAAGTTGCTTTGCAAACACTCCCAGCAAGAGAACACAAGAAAATTTTTAAAATGCTGCTACCAAGGAAAGTACAAGTAATGAACTATATTTTCCTAGAGACTATTAAAAGGAAAAAAATAAAACTAGAAAGAGAAGGGCTAAAACAACAGCAGAATAACAACAGAATGATCTTTTAAAAGTACACAAGATGAAAGCAGAAATTAAATAGAAGTGGAGAGCCTGAAAAACCAAGGGCCAAACCCCACAATCCCCTCCCCACTACAAGTGAGTCAATGGCATTGTGGGACTAAATTGCAGACTAGGAAGACACAGAAGAGGGGAGATGGGAGGTAGATGGTAGCGGAAAATGTGTGATACATCCTAATCAAGTCAATGGTTAACAATGAAGAGAATACACCTGTGGTCTCTCAGGAAGAAGACAGTCTGTAGGAGAATGGGTGAGAAGGTAAAGGGAGAAGGAAACATGGAGAGACAAAAGGGAAAATCTCAACTCAGTAGTGGCCTGGATCCCAAGGAAGAATATTCCCATGGGCAGTGTGAGTGGAAGGGAAGAAATATATTCTAAAATGGAAGAACCTTAAAATGCATATAATCTGCACAGATGTGGTGCTTAGAGAGGTTACTACCTCTGAGTGAATATAGTGACTACATGAACAGCATTCTACCTTGGGAAAAGAGAGAGCAGAGCTCCTGAAGACAACTGAAATCCAGAACACTGGAAGGGCCCAGAGATGAGATTTCCATCTTCTGCCAGAACTGGTATTTCTAAGAGCTAGGTACAACAGAAAAGGGGGACCTGGGGACAAGATTGACAAAGCAATAGCACAGTAGCCATTTGGAAGAGTGAACTCGAGATGAGTCCCTTGGAAGCTTTAATTCCATGAGGAATACAGAGTTTAAGAAGGAATAAATAAGTATAATGACCATAAACTGAAGACTAAAAGTTTAGAATAGACAAGCAGGAGATACTTAAGTTATAGATATCCTTTTTAGAAAACATGCAGAAAATGGGAAAAACAATTTGAAAAAGGAAAGGTGATTTTAATTAACTACTTGACTAAGAGAAAAAAGAGAATTAGATCAAACGAAAAAAGGAATTAATAAGTATAACTCTAAAACTAGGAGAAAGGGTGACAAACTGGAGGAGCTACTTCAGGGTAAAGGGAAGAAAGCCTGTGGAAATAGGGTTGCCTTAAAGTATGTTGAGCAAAAATAACCCAGTAAATTAAGTGCCATCTTTACAGAGAATAAAGGACAACAACAAAATCCTCCTTCAGGAAAAATAAAAACAACATTAGAGATGGAGGAAAATTTAGATCTAATTAGTGTAACTTTAAATGTGAATGGCTGAAACCATCCCATAAAGTGAAAGAACATGAGAGAATTGGACAAGAAAATAAAACCCCATAATCTGTTGAAGGAAACTGAGGAGGAAACACACCTAAAAAACAAAGACAAGTACAGAATAAAAATAAAGAGTTAGAATAAAATTTACTATGAATTAGATGAATCCAAAAAATTGGAAGTTGTGATCATACGATCAGACAAAACATAAACAAAATTCACCTTATAAACAGATTTATAACAATTTGGAGTCATACCTAAGAGATCATCTAACTTGATCCTCCCACTTCTCAAATGAATAAAGGCCTATCAAAGGGAAATGAACTGGGCAAGGTCACACAACTTATGAAGGGCAGCGCTGTTGCCTCAATATGTCACCCAGCTACTAAAATAAGATCTGATCCATGGACCAAAGGACTCAAAAATAAAGAGAAAAGGTTTCCAAGCTAGAAAAAAACCCAACATCCTCCACTTCTCCTTGTCGTTGATTTCCTTTTGCAGCTGATTTCCACAGAAATCTATGTTTGTGTAAAGGGCACAGGGACAGGGGAGAGGGCAGGTGCAGAAGGGAAAAGGGACCGTTGAATACTTGTGTTTTGGAGATGGTCCTATTCTCTGAGACCAGCACAAGGCAAGCAATAATAGAAGGTAAGCTGAATAGACTGTGCCACAACATTTATTAAAAGCTAAAAAAGACTGCTTTCCAGGGAATAGTGAATATCACACTGGACCTGGAGTAAGGAAGGCCTGGTTCTGAGACTTTCTTCCTAGCTTAGTGATCCTAATCAAATCACTTAACTCCTGAGTCTCAGTTTCCCCATTTGTAAAATGAAGATAATAATGACATCTACTTCACAAAGTTGTCGCGAGGATCAAGTCGAGATCACATATGAATAGGGCTTTATGCATCTGAAAGCACCATGGAAATGTCAGTTATCATTTTTATTATATTGGAAAGCCAAGTTGAATCTCTCTCAACTTGCTGCTCTAGCTCTCGACAATCCATAATCTTCTTATCTGGATACACACATCTAGATCTCAGTCAGACCCAGAGAGGTGAGAGGATCTGGCCAAAGTCACAAAGGTCGTAAGGAGCAGAGCTGAGATTCAAACCCAGGTCTTGTGACTTCAAATCCAGCCTCCTTCCCATTGCACCATGCACGTTCAAGACATCTTTATGATAAGCTTAGATTCTTTGTGTATGAAAATGACTGGCACAAACATCCAGAGGTTGTAGGGGGAGTTTTTTAGTCAGTTAACAAGCATTTATTAAGCACTTACTATGTACCAAGCACTGACCTAAATGCTGGGATGTAAATACAAACAAAAATGAAGATGGTCCCTATCCTCAAGAAGCTTCTCTTCTAAAAAGAAGCTGAAAAGGAGTGGGGGTGAGGTTGGAGAGGGAAAATGGAGGTTCCTGGAGGGATTCAGCATAGAGAGAAAAGATCAGGAGTTGGAGGAACATTCTGGGATGTAAAGGCCACAGGTCCTGAGGGATGGTCCAGGATGGGAGGGTGAAGGTCAGAGTTAGAAGAAGATCCAGAAAAATAACCAAGGATGATTGGCAACATACTAGATGGAATTCATGGCCCCTGGCAGAAGGATTTAATAATCTGCATATATTCCTATATGTACCTGTTCTCTTCCCCAACAGAACGTAGGCTCTCTGTGGGCAAGAATTGTCTCCTTTGTAGTTGTACCCCCAAAGTGCATGGAATACAGTGGCTGTTTAATAAATGCTTGTTGGTTAAATGACTGGAGAGCTTCCAGAAGAAGAAAACGCAGATGGTGAAGACCCTAGAGTCCATGCCACATGAGACCATAGGACAGTGGGAAGATAAACAACTTGGGAGTCAGAAGATTAGAATTCAAATCTCAGCTTGGTTACTTACTAGGTGTGTGACCTTGGGCAAGCACTTGGACTCTGGGAACCTCATATCTCACTTGAAAAATGGGACTCGTAACCCTCAGGTACTTACCCCAAAGAGCTGTTGGAAGAATTGAAGGAGGCGAGGCACCTGGAGCCCTCTACAAATATCAAATGTTCGTATCCCATTCAATTTCACAAACATTAAACATCTACTCTGTGCCAGGCCCTGTTCTAGGTTCTCAGAACATAGTCAAAACTGAAACAGTCCCAGCCCCGCAAAAGCTTATGTTCCTACCCCCGTGCCCTGGCAGCGGGAGAAGAAAAGGACTGTCATGTCCTCGAGTGGCTCCAACCATTTGTAGCCAACCCCCTCCCCAAATGCCATTCCATCCCATTCACCAAAGCCTCAGGGGTTATTCTCTGGAGCAACATTCAGGGGCACTGACATGCCCCGTTCCAGAAGAACATTCTGACCCCAGAAGCCACTGCTGTGGGCATGCTCCCATGCAGTCCTACCAAGGAGCACTGGACCCAACTGAACAGCAAATCCCACTGGCAGCGCCTGCCTCACTCTCCCCGTGAGAGGCAACTGTCTGGAGGCTGAGCCCTCCTGTGCTTGGTAACATGAGCCCTCCCCACCCTAAGGGCACAAGCCAAGGACGGTTCGATCAGGGAGGCAGAGGAGCCCCTATCATCGTGTTATTTTTGCCTCTCGGCCTTCCTCTTGATTGTTCTCCTCCACAATCTATGGCATCCAGCGATAAGCCTGCTGGCACACCATTTAGAAAGAAACAATTGTCTTGTCGTTTTTTTTCCAGGACGTTTCTCTTTCCCAGCAGTGGAAGAAAGCCTAAATAGAGCGCCTCTCCGGCATCTACCCTTCCGTCTCTTTTCCCTCTCTCTCCCCATCTTTCTGTCTGTCTTTCTCTGCCTCTGTCTTTCTCCTTCTTTCTATCTTCCCCCTTCTTCCTCTCTCTCTCTTTCTTCCTCTCTGTGTCACTGTTTCTCTTTCTCTCTGTCTCACCCTCTCTTTGTCTCTCACTGTCTCAGTCTCTCTTTGTCTGTGTCTCTATCAGTCTCTGTGTATCTTGTTTGACTCTGTCTTTCAATCTCTGTCTCTCATCCTTCTTGCCTCCCTTCCTCCCTCCTTCCCCCTTTTCCTCTCCCTCCTTCTCCTCCCTCCCTCCGTCTCTTTCCCTCCCTCCCTTACCTCCCTTTTCTCTCTTCCTCCTTCACTTCATCTCTCCATCACTTTCTTCTTCTCTCCCTCCCACTCCCTCCCACCTCTGCCCAAACACAAGCAAGATATTCAAGTTTTACATTGAGAAAAAACCCCAACAACAATAACCAGCAGACTTTTGCTTGAGGCTCAAACCTAATTAAACCTTGCTATCAAGCGGGAGAAAGTTGGTGGTGCATGACTGATGGTGGAGGATAAAGAGAAGGACCCAGGGAGATAAAGTCCTGGGAGACTCCATGGTCACTGGAGTCGAACAGCAAGACCTGGTCAGTGTTTGGTTCTAGTGACTCCACTTTCTATAGGCTCTATCACAAGATGAAACAAACGTTACTAAATCACACATCTAATATGTGCTTTAAGAGTTATGAAAAGAGATAGTGTGGTGTGGAAGAAAAAGATCACAACACCTAGGTTCAAACCCTGCCCCTGATGCTTCCTACCTTCGGCAAGTGAGTAACCACTTTGGGCCTCAGTTTCCTCAGCTGTAAAATAGATCCCACTCAGGATCTGTGATCATGGCCTCTGAAGTCCCTTCCAGCTCCAGCTCTGCGATTCTCACAGCAAGCCTGTGAAGCAAAGCAAATGATACTGATATGCCATAGAAGACTGTCAGACACCTGGCCTCAGAGCTAAGAAGACCTGGGTTCAAATCCTGCCTCTGACACATACTGGCTGTGTGACCCTGGACAAGTCACTGAACCTTTCAGTGCCCCCACCCCAACGTGCAGACATAGTCAACTCTCTAAGACTAAGTTATAGAACAGGTGCTGACCTTCATTGATAAAAGGAGTCTTCTCCTCCAGAGAAACTCTGAGGGTCTTCCCCTGCCAGACTGATTCTTTTATGAAGACAAACTAGGCCATCTTTTGCCACAGTTGTTACCTAGCCTTTCTGTAAGTATTGAATGGGTGTTGCCTCAGACAAACTGAGACCTGGGAAAGAACTTAGCTTCAAAGTCTAAAGTCCCCCACTGCATCTGAGGCCATCTCCAGTCGTTCTAACCTATGTCTGCCTGTTGGACCCCAATGACTCTGGAGGAGAAAGTGGGGCTGGTGACTTTGCACAGCTCTGCCTCACTTAAATCAATTCACTTGTAAGCCAAGACATCACCCCATGATGTCATTGGTCCTCTTCAAGAACAAAGGACCAACACCAACAACAATCTCTCATCCAGGAGTTTCTTCTGCCAAAGACATCACAGACTTTATCTTTATTTTATGGGTTGGGCAACTGAGGTACAGAGAGGTTAAGTAATCAGCTCAGGGTCGGATAGCTGATGGATGGCAGAGGCAGGGTTTGAACCCAGCTCTCCTGACTCCAGGCTCTGCACACTCTCCACTCAATCAATAAGCATTTATCAAGTACCTACTGTGTGCCAGGGACCCCACCATGCTGCTTCCCTCTGTTAATAAATGATAGGGCTGAGAGAGTCCTAGACCACTCACAATCTGATCCTCCTCATTTTACAGATGAGGAGACAAAGGTGGAGAAGTGAAATAATATCACACTGCTATTAAAAGGCACAACTGAGATTTGAACCCAGATCTTGTGGCTTCGAGCCAATCTTCCCATCATGTTGCAGTAAAAGAGCAAGGCCCTTTATACTTCCTCAAAGCATTTTCTATCAGAGTAATACATCCTTGTTAAAGGCATAAAAGGAGATAATGGACACACAGTGTTTTGTAAAACCCCGACTGTGGACTCAACGTAATCTTTTATTACCAATATTCATCTTGTTCGAGCCGCTAAGTGAAGTGAGCCCAATGCACAGTCCACATTACTAAGAGATAAAAGAAGGCTTATAACCCACATCCAAGCCCTGAGCATACAAACTATCCTATGTATCGCAAGGAAGGAAATCTCTGCTGGCTGGTCAGATGCATTCTGAGCTCTCGGTAAGAAAAGATCTTTACGAATACAAGGCACAGTAAAACCACAATTCTCCAAAAGCCAGCTAACCAGAACTCTCAATTTAATCATATTGTTTTCCCCCCTGACCTCCATTTTTTGGAGAAAGACATAAATAGCAAGAAAATAAGCTGGGAACGGGGTTTAGTCCAGAGAGCAGCCTCCAGGGATGTCCCAAGGTCAGGACCGTTCAACCCCATCTCCTACTCCAGCTACACATCCCAGGAGACAACGATTGTAATTGACTTTCCTAATGGTGACCTGGGGCCTCAAGCATTCAATAAAGGTTTCATTCTATTCCCCCTGCACAGCTAAGGCAAGAAAGCGGCCTAACTTATTTCAGAAAGGCCAGCAAAAACGTCAAAACTAAAAGATTTCAACTGAGGGTTAACCAGGAAACCCAACGAACCATAAAGCATTTCCACTCATTGAGAGGTTGGGTGTTTGTTTTTAACCTGAATTATCTGGCTAATTCCTGGTATCATGGATTCAGACCTGGAGGAGATGTGGAGATTCACAAGTTCAATCTCCTCTTTTTGTCTTCTGCCCCTGACGCCACAGCTGGTGCCATAAAATCTCTCAATACGTGCCTGTTGATTGGCTGATGCTGATAGAGACAGACCAGATGATGACCCTCAAAGGTCTCTTCCAAACTCAAGTCTTCCTAAGTCCAAGTTTCAATGTTCCCTGCACTGTCACTTAGCTGTCTCACTGGTAAAGCAGTAGCTTGCCTGAGAGGCAATATTGTAAAGTAAAGAGAGCCATGGACTTGGGGCAAAGGAGACCTGGGTTTGAATCCTGCCTCAGGCCACATTGGACAAGTCATTTAACTCCTCTGAATTTTAGTTTCTCCATCAATAATATGGGGATAATAGCTCCCTTTGATTTTTACAAGTCCTTCCATAGTGGGATCTAAAATAAAATAAATAAAAATAAAAAACAAATAAATTAATCAAATATATAAATAAAATAAAAATAAATAATGGACTGCGTTTCTATATTAAGGTTGCAAAGCTTTAGAAATGGAACCTTTTTATTCCAAAATATTTTGTTCTATCTAGGGGATCCAAGAAGAAAGTCCTAGGGGTCTCTGGATTCTAGACTATCTACTACAGGAATTTCCTGTGGATGCTTTCTTCCATCAGTCAACAAGCATTTATTAAACTGCTACTACTACTACCAGTCACATGATAGGAGGTGGTGGGACTACACAGACAAAAATAAAATAAGCCTTGCCCTCAAGCAGCTTCCATTCTAATGGGTGCGACAACACATTAACAACTAGCCACAGAGAAGATACAGACAGAGGATGGAGGAGGTCATCTCAGAGGGAAGGGGGAGGACACACGGACTTTGGTGGAAGGTGGGATTTGCAGTTGTAGGAATCTGTTTTTTCTGAGATAGCAGAGCTTTAGGGTGGTGGTACTTTACGACACCCAAGCACCCCAAAGGCTCCAGTCTGCTCCAGACTAGACTTCGACATACCATCTTTTATTAGGCTAAGTTCCCAGAAGTCTGCTCTGTTTCCTGAGAGATGAGTTCTCCTCTCAAGTCCAGTCTATGCATTATAAGTTAGCGGTTCTCCTCTGATTCCTAAGCTTAGTAATCCTACAGAAAAAGACAAATCTTTCAACAATTGGCGTTAGTTGGCAATCAATGACACACCTGCCAAAGATGGCATGTAAGGTGCAGGAAAGCCAGGATGTGTACCTACATATGAAATCATTTAATGTTTCTGGGACTCAGTTCCCTCGTGTTTAAAATGAGGAGTATTGGACTCAATCAACAAGCATTTAATAAACACTACATGCTGAGTACTGTGCTAAACACTGAGAATACACACGACCTATAGGCGAGGGATTAGAAGACCTCTGAGATTCCTTCTAGTCCTTATGATAGCTTAGGATCCCATGATCCTTCTGGCTCTAAAATCATGAATTAATTATTCTTGCTAACTATGTTCTAAACTGAATCAGAAGGAATACATATTCTGACATTTACATCTAAATGTCTGGGCTCTGGTTCAAAGCCCAGACAGCCTCACCCTGGGAGCAGCTATGATAATCACATAGGGCAAAAGGCATAGCTCTGGATACGGAGCTAGAGGACTGGGGTTCGAATTCCATTTCTACTACTAAGCGCCTGTGTAGACCCTCGGAAAAGTCAATCTGGGTCTGAGCTTCTTCACCTAAAAATCGAGGAGAGTGTAGTAGAGAGTCTCTGGGATCAATTTAGGTTTCTGACTGAGGCGTGACAACAAAATCTTTCTGGTGATCGTAATATCCACAAAAGTAAGTGAAACAGAATGACGCCCATCTCAGAAGAAGCTCAGCCCTGCTGGACTGCAGGGTGGGTCTCTCAGATATCTTCTAGCAGTAAATCTACGCTGCTACGATGTTTCTCTTCTCCCCACCGACCTCCCATCTACTTGTCCCGGCATTGTGACCCAGACAAAAACATACCAGGAAATCAGGAGGGTAACTCTAACCAGCCACAGACAGCGGCAACTTGCCTGGGAGCTCAGATCAATCAGGACGACCGTCTGTGTGCACCGGACGCATATGGACTGTTTTACGGTGGCCGGCCTCGCAGCCTATGTCCAAGGGAGTCATTCCAGTGTGTTTTCGCAGATGAGACACAATTTATTAACAGGAGACTCGGCGGGGTGCGGACCCATAAATTGTGCGTCGAAATTTACCAACTGAGATAGAGAGAGGGAGAGAAACGAAATTGTTGTCATTCTTTGGGGCTGACAAATGAACTGTTCTGGGCTGCGACAGCTTCAGCGGAGTGAGGCGAAATAAATCAGGCGGCTTGAATAGTGGTAAGAAAGCAAACAGTTTTATTGGTCTACGGATCTTGAGAAATGTTGATTAAGTCAGATGTGAAAACCCATACAGTTGTTTTACAAGCTACTTCATCCTCAGACCCCCCAGGCCTCGTGGCCTTACTGTAATTGCCCGGGAAAGGGGGAAATGAATTGTGTTTTATTTTTTATAAAAAATAACAATGATCACCTCCCCCCCCCCCAAAAAAAGCTACATATTTTTATGGGCCTGGGAAAAGTAGGTCTGACCATGCAGGGAGGCTACTCTGCAATAAACATGACATGCCCTTCAGAGAGGCAGAGGGCAAGGATGGGGTAGGGGGTGCTTTCCAGAGTGTTGACAGCTTCTCCATGGCAGGAATGGCCTAAGTACACTAAGAGCTCATTCCTTTGGACGCCTGATTCTAAAGTTAGGGTGATCGTGCCTGGAGCGAGGCTGAAGGTAGCTTTGGAATGGTCTGGGGAGAAAAGATTTACTCAGCATCATTTTCGTCATCATTGAGCTTTAAATGTGTGGAAAACTTTAATGACTTAAAATGCTACGACTTTGGGGAAACCATTCGATCCGCACAAAAACTCTTCTAGGTAGAGCTCTTATTATCATCATTTTACAGATCAGGAAACTGAGGCATACAGCAGTTAAGTGATTGGCCAGGGTCACACACCTACTGTTCCAGGTAGGATTTGAACTTGGGGCTTCTTAACTCCAAGTACGGTGTAAGTACAATTATGCCACCAAGAATTCCCGTGAGTAATGCTTAAGCTAGTAAGAGGAGACTGAGCAGTAAAATGTCTGGACTGATTACAGGAGGTAGGTCAGCCACTCGACCTTTCTGACGCTCGCATCTACCACTCATGTACCAGAGAGGGGGCTGGGAAGGCCCAAGTGTCCAGGGTTATCTATCTTTTCTTCACCATTTGTCTCATCGATTTCCCTTTCTTTCTTTCTTTCTTTCTTTCTTTCTTTCTTTCTTTCTTTCTTAGTGTGACTGCCTTCATCCAAGGCCTTTATCATCTCATTGTTACTAATGTCATTGTTCAATCCTTTCAGGCATGTCCATGACCCCATTTGCAGTTTTCTTGGGAAAGACACAGGAATGGTTTGCCATTTCCTTCTCCAGCTCATTTTACAGATGAGGAAACTGAGGCAAATGAGATTAAAACTAGTAAGTGTCTAAGAAGCTAGATTTGAACTCAGATCTTCCTGACCCAGGACTGACACTCCATCCACTGCCCCACCTCTTATACCTAAGCAATTATAATCAGCTCCCAAGTGTTTTCACCACTTTTACTCTCCCTCCTGCTGATCCATCTTATGTAGCATTGACAGATGAATGTTCCTAAAATGCTCCCTGGAGTCAGGAAGATCTGAGTTCAAATCTAGCCTCAGACATTAGCTGTGTGACCCTGGGCAAGTCATTTGAGCACTGTTTGCCCCATTTCCTCAGCTCTAAAATCAACATCACCTACATCACAGGGTTGTTGTGAAAATCAAATGAGATAGAATTTGTAACAGTAGTTAGCACAGTGCCTGGCGCATACTAATTGCTTAATTAATACTTTATTTGTCCACCTTCCTTCTCTGTTCCTCTTCTCTTCTCCCTCCCCCTCTCTTTCTCTCTCTCCTTCCCCTTTCCCTCTGCCTTCTTCCCTCTTCCCTTTCCTCCTCTTTATCTGCCTTCTCCTCTTCTGCCTGTCTCTCCCTCTATCTGCCTCTGTGTTCTTCTATCTCTTTCTGTCTCTGTGTCTCTCTCTTCCTTCTTTCTCCCACCCCCCACCACCCAAATAAATCACACCAATTCCAGTCTGCTTATTTGTTTGCTATTTCCACTACCTGGAATGTTTCCCTTCTCTATACCTATCTAAATCTTATGGAGTATTAAGAATCAAAAAGAGACCTTAGAGATAATCTTCTCCAGTTCATAGAATCACAGAATTTTTTATTATTAGAAGGGTCTTCCATGGCCACATGTAGTCCAACCCACACCCCAGAATGAATCCTTTCAAGAATACACTGGTCATTCAGCTTCTACATGCAGGCCACCAAATGAGATAAAAAGCCCTACCTCCTGAGGGACCCCTTTACACTTTAGGATAGTTCTAACTGTTAGGAAAATCATCTTTGACTCTCAAATTGATCTGTGATTTCAACAATTCAGATATTTCCTTCAGTGTTGCAGATTGCAGCCCATCCATGCCTTGCTCTGCTGGCAGCTCCTGTTTCAGATGTCCTCTCAGTTCACCACAGAGGGTACCCCAAAAATGATGGGCTTCTTCCTCACTTTCTCTTGATGGGAAAGTAAATATATAGACCCGTAGTTGCTGGTGTTCTCTCAGGCACTTTTATTTGGAATTCACAAGGTTGGAGACTTTTCTACATCTTTGTTATCTTCCCTATGATGACCTCACACTTGTGTCTCATCCAGTATGAATCTCCTTTAGGTTCACTTGGTCTAATCCAGCTACTTTTCCTGTCTTTGTTCTCTTTGGTGCCCTTTTAACCTACTTTATGGGCACATCTGTGACTATGATGTTAGAACCCAAGTGGAGAGGCTCCATTTTCCTTGATAATGGAAAGAGTTATAAAAACATTTGCAGATCTTTTCCATCCTTCGTCTGTTTCTTGTCCTCCTTCCAGCTTCATGCTTAAATGCCCTCAGGGTAATTTACTTATTTGGATCTTTTGACAAACTTTCTTTAAGCTAGTATTACCCACCTCTCTTTAGGTTTTATGAGGCAATGCTCTTATAATCTTTTACCATCCTCCACAAGAGTTTTACAAATGAGTTTATGTATTAAACCTGTGTTTTTCTTGGCTTCCTATTTCGCTACTTGGAAAATACATAAAGTACTTTCAGACAAACATGCTTTTAGACTCTTGCTCTCCTTGGTATAGCAAATGGTTTACATTGGTTGAACTTCTTTGTAAAATTATTTTAATTCACATCCATGTCATTATTTCTCTTCCTATCCCATTTCCCCTTGGATATCCATTGACAGTTCATGTGACACATCTTGTGACCATTAAAGTCAGGCTGGAATTGTTTTCATTGCATACCATAACTTTTTTTTTCATTTTTCTCTTTCTTCTAGCATTGTACTAATTTTGATCTTAGCTCTAACAAATCAGGGCTTTGACCCAACATAGATGGTTAATTCAGGAATGGTTTCCACATCGCTAATGAGTCACTTCCTATCTATTAAAATAGAATTAATTTCATTTTTGTGATGGTATTGAGTACTCATCGTGTCCAGAGTCTTCCAAATCTTTTCTCAAAGATAGAATTCATGACATATAGAAATGAAGTTTCGGGGGGGCGGAGCCAAGATGGCGGCTGGGAAGCAGTGACTGGC
>JAQQSZ010005720.1:0-13800 GCA_028646595.1 Phalanger gymnotis | reverse complement strand
GCCGCTATAAATATTTTTGTACATATGGGTCCTTTTCCCACTTGTGTGATCTCTTTGGGATACAACCCTAGGAGTGGTATTGCTGGGTCAAAGGGTATGAACATTTTTATAGCCCTTTGGGCATAATTCCAAATTGCTCTCCAAAATGAGTAGCCGTATATTTTTAAACAACTCTGTGTCACTAGCCAAAAAATTGGAAACTATGTCCTACTGAGAAATAACTAAACAAATTGTGGTACCACAAATGGAATAGAATATTGTATCATAAGAAATGACGAAACAGACAGTTTGAGAAGACACTGGGAAATACTTCTACAAACTGATACAGAATGAAGTGAGCAGAACCAGGAGAGCAATTTGTACAATGATAGAGTCATTATAGAGAAAGCTTTGAAAGACTTTTGAACTCCGGTTAATGAAATGATACGCCATGAATCCAAAAGAAGGAAGATGAATCATGTTACTCACCTCCTGACAGAAAGGTGATAAACTAAAAATGCAGAAAGAGATATTTTTGAACATAGCTAAAGTGGGAGTTTGTTTTGCCACACTATGTAGCCATGTAATAAGGACTTTACTTACTGTATTGAGTGTGTGTGTGTGTGTGTGTGTGTGTGGTTAGTAGGAGAAAGATTAATTTTAAAATGCTTGTTAATTGAAGGAATAAAAACAAAAATTAACATGCTATTCTCCTTCCCCCCAAAAGAAACAAAATGGGTATCCATCAATTGGGGAATAGCTGAACAAATGGTGCTTTGTAAGTGTAATTAAGTATAAGTGCAATTTTGAAAAATGTTGAATATTATGAATTCAAAAATATGGGAAAACCTACAGGAAATTACATAGAACAAAAAGAGAACGAATATATGTGTGACTATAATAATTTAAATTAAAGAAAACTAAAAGGGAGCTGAATTCAGATTAATTACGATAAACAATGATATCATCAGAGGATGTAACATAACTTTCCTCTCAGAAGAGAGGTAGGAGACTGTAGATGCGGAATATAACATACATTTTCACACTGGGGCACTTTTGGAGTCAGTTATGGTTATCTATTTTTGTTATTGTTTCATAAGGGTTTAAAGGAGGAGGGAGTACACTAGGAAATGAATGTGATATAAGAAAAAAGGTATTGTTTAAGAAAACACCCAAAACATTAGGTCATATTTTTTTCTGAGATTGCCACTAAGGGGCTAGAGTAGCTTGGTTGCTGTCTAGAACAAGGTAGTGATTAGTGAGGTAGGGAAAGCTTCAGCACAGTGGAAGGGATGGGTTTTGTATGTATAAAATGACTATAATTTTAGTGTTCATAACTTTGGCAGTGCATATATAGAATTGTAGAATGGTAAAGGCAGAAGGATCCCTGGGAACTATCTAGATCAACTCCCCAAATTTTACACATGAGGAAGATAAAGTTTAGAGAGATGAAATACATGTCTTCCCATTTCCAGAAGAGGAATACAATCTTTTTTTTTTAAAAAATAAATTTTTATTGATATATTTTGTTTTTTATATCATCTACATTTCCCAGTATATCCTTCCTCCTCCCACTCTCAGTCAGCCATTCCTTAAGACAAAGAATAAAAAAGACAGGGGAAAAGAGTTCAGCAATGCTCACTACCCCATAGAAAAAGTCTGATATTAAATTGCACTGCACACCCATAGTCCCTTTTCTCAGCAAAGGTGGCAGAGAGGTGAGAGAGGCAATATTTTTGAAGCAAAACCTAAATAATGGGACAACTGTAGGAAAGGTCAGCCACCACCTCCTCTGGTGACCTTCAAAATGAGAGATGCAACTACATTTCCCTTGAGTCACATCTCGGAATTGTTGTCTGTCCTTCATTTTTGAAGAGGACAAATGACATCATGGGTGTGATGTCTCGATTTGCTGGTGAACTGGATTTAAGTGAGGTAGAGTTGCACAAAGTTGTCAGCCCCACTCTCTCTTCCTGAGTCCTTGAAGTACAGTGGCAGGACAGAAATCAAAACAATTGGTGATGGTCCAGGCAGGATTCAGTGGATGACATTGATGTCTTTGATATCTGACCAAGCTTTAAGTGTTCCACACTGCCCGCTTCAGTCACCTCCGCTTCGTGGAATAAAGAGGCAAGGAATTTAGGACTGATGATGAAGGGCTACAGAAATAGCTAAAAAAACTCAGGGGAGGTGGGAGAAATTCTGAGAATTGAATGAAGAAAGGGTGAAAGGGAATCAAAAGGTTCAACGTTTTAGGTTTAATTAGGAAAACTGGTTAGTAAAGGGATAAGCAGGTTATACAGGAATGAGTTTTCAGGTATTCGTGTCTTTCCACTGAAGAGGGTAAGCTGTTTGGTATTCAAGGACACCTTATATGAAAAGAATGCTTCTGTAGGATGAACTTGACCACATCCTTCTTTGTGGTAGTTTATAAGCTATAAGAGAAGCAGTCTCTTTGACTTCAAGACCTCCAAAATCTTACTGCACCCAGGGAACCTCATGTTAATTGGTCTCCATAAAAGTTAATGAATGGGGATTTTCAGCAACTATTCTGTGCTGAGGCAATTAAACATAATATTGGGGGGTGATGTTCCTCTGGAGTCCCTGCTAGACAAGCAGCTGGAAGCAGATCTACTTGAAAGCTTCCTTTGCTCCACCCCGGAGTGGCTCAAATCAGCACCGGGGCCATTCACCTGTAAAGAAGATGATCGTTTCTCCCAGAACATTCACACAAAGGCTATTATACTGATGCATCAAAGACTCCAATTATCAACTCAAGATTGCATTCAAACTTACAAAGTTGGGATAAGAGAGCACCCTGTCACTGATCCACACTTTTTGGTTAGTGGGGAAGGTCAGGATAAACTAGAAGGCTGGATTTTTTTTTCCTGGCTCTGCTGCTGAGTTGTTTTGTGATATTGGGCCAATTCTCCATACTTTTCTCACTTGTCATCAAATAGGGATGAAAATGCTCTTTGCTCTTCCCTTATCCTATTTATTCTTTTCTCTTTTCTTCAAACCAGGTTTATGGGGAAACAATAAATATCTCTGTTGGAGAAAGACTTGCTACTGGTAGGCTAAAAGATATACCTACAAAAAATAATAAACTGCACAATTTGACCATCCAGCCGGTCATCAAATTCTAGATATAAACCAGTAGCAGCTGCCTCTTATACCATAAAAGACTTATGTGACCTGGATACTTTAGACATCCTTCCCATTATACAGGTTTGAAACATCAGTCATCTTTGATTCAGCTAGAAGGCACAGTGGATAGAGTTCTGGGCTTGGAGCCAGGCAGGTCTGAATTCAAATCCAACCTCAGACGCTTACTACCTGTGTGATAGTGGGCAAGTCACTTAACCTCATTTTGTCTTATTTTCCTTAACTATAAAATAGGGATAATAATAGCACCTACCTCACAAAGTTATTGTGAGGATCAAATAAGATAATATTTGTAAAGCAGGTAGCACAGTGCCTGGCACACAGTAGGCATTTTATATGTGCTTATTCCCTTCGCCCCTTCTCCTTTTTTCCTCTTCCTTATCTCCTTCCCCACTTCCTTCAAATCAATTGCAAAGCATAAAGATTTTAAAATTCTAAAATTGCTCTAGCTTCTATCTCTTCCTTTCCTTTCCTGGTACCACCAGCCTAATTTAGGTTCTGATCATCTCTCTGGACAACTATAGATTATAGATAATAGGGTCATAGATTTAGAACAGACTGGAATGTATTCTTGGCTATGTGCCTTGGCTCCAGTCTCTCTCCTTTGCAATTGCTCTTGTAAACGATCACCAAGGTAATTTTCCTACTATATACCTTTGCTAAAAGGTCTTCAGTGGGTCTCCATCACCCACTAAAAAAGTATGAACTCCTTACACTAGTATTCAAGGCTTGATGCAATCTTTATCTATTACCCTCCATATCATTCTATGCTTCCGTTCAAATTATTTGCCATTTGGGTTGTGTCAGAATGTGAACCTAAGTATTTCCAACACCCAAGCTTCCTTTTGTTCATTACGCACTAAACTAGGCTGCCTCTTTTTCAGTTTAGTAAACATTTGTTAATTGCCTATTCTGCAGGGGAATACTGATAGATTTGGGGGATACAAAGGCAAAAAAACCTGCTCTTAAAGTCGCTGCTTATAATTTAGTAAAGGGATAAATAAAGAATATGAATTACCATTTTACAAATTAGAATTTATTAATTTCATAGGAAGGATCAAACAGAAAATGATGAAGTATTTGAGAAAGGGAAAATTGCTTTTAATTGGAGGTAGGTTTCATGGATGAGGTGGCACCTAAGTGAGGCCTTGAAGGATGCCAGGAGCAGAGATAATAAGACTTTGCCTGGATATAGAGCTCGAAGGTTTGCAAAGCACTCTTTTTTACAGCTCTGTAGGTAATACGAACATTGTTATTCCCATTTATAGAAAGAAAAAACAGATTTAAAGTGGTTAAGTGATTTGGCTGAGGTCATTCAGCTAGTATGTGTTAGGGCCATTTGAACCTAGGTTTTTATCTGGAAACAAACCCCTCAGAAATGGAAGCTACAGAATTTTTCTTCATTTTAGGACCCTCATCCTGTTCTTATGATGAGAACTCTTGTCTCTTGGTAAAATAAGGAACCTTTCTCTCTCAGGAGAACTTGAGGCAGAAGCTTCCTTCGTGTTGAAATTCTAATGTGAACCTTGGGATCAATTTTTACTTTAACAACCTTCCTTTACTAAACTGCACACAAATCATGGTTAGCAAATTCCTGTCTTCTGCTCCTTTAATCCCTATAATTCAGAACTTTCCTTTGCCTTGAAGAAAGCCCCACTCTTCCTCATCCATAGACAGTGAAGGTATCCTCTATGGCTTTGGACTTGGATCCTTTTTTCTTCTTTCTGCATATCTCCTTTTGTGATATTATTTGCTCCCATTTATTAAAATATCATCTCTATGCAGATGACCTCTAAATTTATACTCCTAGCCAGGGGTATACTGTAGTCAACTACCAACTTTGGGAAAACAGATTGTTAAATTTACAGTGTAAAAATTTATGCCTTGGGAATTGGCAAACCTATAAATCATTGTCTAGACTTAAGAAACTGATGGGACGTAGTAATAATGCAGACCAAAATGAAAAATATGTCGTCAATTTTGGGAGAGTCAATTGTTAAACATTTATCAGCACACCCCTGTCCCCAGCCCAAATCTCACTCAAGAACTCCTGTCCTTTGTCCGTAACATACTGCTCCATTGACTGGAATCAGAAGACCTAACTCTCATGCTCACTCTGTGTGAGAACTTGAGTTTAACCTCCTTGGACTTGAGTTTCCTCATCTGACAAACAAGGATGTGGAATAAGTTGAGGTCCCTTCTAGCTACAGAGCCATGAGGCTACAATCTTTTCTTAGATGCCCCAATGGCATCTCAAACTCAGTATGTCCAAAATGAAACTCATCTTTTCCTTGAAACATACTCTACCTCAAACTTCTCTATTTCCATTGAGGTCACCAATGTTTTTCTTTTTCTTTTTTTCTTTTTTTTTTTTTACTTTTTAGCACCTAACTGGTCAATGAGGAGAAAGCAGATTAATTCCAATGTTTGGGGAAAGGAAATCACTTTATAAGGGGTTGAAATATGAATGTTGAAATGTTGTTTATTCCATCAAAATCCAGCTCAGACACTACCTCATCTGTGAAGCCTTCCCTGATCCCTTGAATTACAAGCAATTTCCCCCTCCTTGAATCTTTCCTACCATTTAGTAGGAATGTTTCCTATTACTTCTATTCTAACCAATATCATTGTTATTTGTACATATCTTAGGTGAGGGGAGGGGATGTGTCTAGTTTCATCTTCGTATCCTCAGAATCTCCCTCAGTGAAAAGTGATAGGTGATTTATAGGTATTTGCTGAGTTGATATTTGCCAGTTTGAAAATAAACGACTAGACCAGAAGTAGGAAACCTGAGGCCTCGAGACCACATGTGGCTTTCTAGGTCCTTGGGTCCAAGTTTTACAGAACAAATTCTTATATTAAGGGGATTTGTTCAATGAAGTTTGCATTTAGTCAAAGGGCCTCACTTGAGGACCTAGAGGGTCACTTGTGGTTCCCCACCCCTGGACTAGATCAAATGAATTTTCATCTAATTATTTCATGTTTATCACATAAATGAATTGTCCCATAGCAGAATCTATACACAGAGAGACAAAATGGTGTAGTGGGTAGATTGATGGAATCAAAACAGGCACATTTCACATCTTGCTTCTGACATGTACTAGCTGTTTCACCCCGGAGAAATGACTGAACCTTTCTGAGCCTGAGGCCCCTCTCTTCTGAATAATTATTTTCTTAGGTATAGATGGTTTATAATGGGCATTGATATGTTACTTATGCCATCGCAGATCCTTGAAAAATTGATTTATTGCTTATACTCACATAGGTATATGCTTCACTACCGCCTCATGTATAATTAGTGTTCAACAGAAGTTGAAACATCCATTACTTTAATGACTACATGATGACCAGTTGAGGTAGACTGGAAGAACTCTGGGCCAAGACTAACAAGATAATGGTTTCTCCTTCCAGCTCTACCACTTGTTAGTTGTGTGACTTTGGATAAGTCATGCCCTCTCTCTGAATTTTCATTTTCCTCATCTGTGAAATAAGGGGGTTGAACTAGAGACCACTGAGACCCCTTCCAGCCCTATTATTTTGGGATTGTAAATCTTGAACTTTCCTGTTTCAATTTGAGACAGGCCCAGTTTGTCATTCCTAAAGGAATTATGCACACTTGGTAACAAGAAAATGTAGTTCTGAATTTTCTTCTTTTCATTAGTCTAATAAGGGATGTTTTTATGGGAACTTAAATGATCCCATTTCTAATTACAGTGGTATAGTCCCTGCTGCTCTGGTTAATGTGGTCTCAACATAAAAATTATAACTTCTGGTGCTAGAAGTAGCAACAAGCTGCAAATACTGACTCCAGGCTGAAATCTCCCATATGCACCTATGCTTTTTAATAGTTATGAAGGGATTGAATCCTTGAACCCTTGTTGGAGTTAAATAGGTGGCATGTATCTTAATAGGCATTCAACTTATTCAGCATAGGAAATTTAGAACTTTTCAAATTTACTGTGATGGTTCATCTGGATCTAAAGAAGAGATACAAAACTCATCGTATTAGGGAATTTACCTAAAGTAGTTATAATTTATTGATGTTAAAATAAAGGACACAGTAAATACATGTACCAGGACGTGACATAACGACCAAGGGCCTTTTTATCCTAATCTGGTACTTGTTGCAATGGTTCCTCCAGGAGATGGTCATATTTTCCATGGCTATAGACTAACCTGAATGTTCCTCTGACATTTGGCTTCACACACAGGCACGTATGGGACTTTTGCCAAAAATGACAGCATACCAGTCTGTGCTCCATGCATACCTATGGCCTGACACAGCTTTTTGTTTGGGAGTAAACAAAGGAAGCTGGTTGTATTTTTAATGTACAATCACGAGCGATCAGACCTTAGGCATTTTTAATCACCTGATCAGGAGTGAGTTAAATAAGGATTCATGGGGGGTTGTTACAATTCCTTTGATGTGTCATGGTTTACTTTTGGAGTCACCATAGTAGGTACTTAATAAAGTTTTAGTCCTTTCCCTTTCCCTTCCACCATTATATCCCTCCATTTCCCCATGAAGCAAGAGGTCCTATCTAAAAAGACTGTTTCACTTAGATAAAAATGGTGGTGTTGGGGGTGGGGGTGGGGTGGGAAATTGAACTGCATGGCTTCTGAGGTACTTTGCAGCTATATATCTATAAGCATATGACCTAGACAGAGGTTCCAGGCAAGGCAGACTACTGCTATTTTTTCCCTGATCTTTGACCCTCTCCTTTCCCAGAAAAGCATAAAAAGTGAAGGTAGCAAAAATGCCAAGGTTGGTTTTTGGGGGTCATTAGACCTAGACCTAGAAATTTTAACTAACATAAACTTACCTACCTAATCTTATATTAGTTGTGTCTACATACTTTATTCTTCCAGCCCGACTAGTAACTCATTGTCCTTAGGACATGTCCTGTCCACCTTTGCCTGGGCGCTCCTTTGTATGGAATGCTATGTCCACATCTTTACCTGCTGAAATATTAATTAGCCCTCAATGTTCAGCTGAAATACTACTATTTCCTTCATAAAGCCTTCCTTGATCATAGTTGGAAGGGAATACAATATATTATAAATTGTATATATGTATATTTTAATATATTAAAATAATATTGCATAGTATAACATATGATATGTTATACCATATTATATACATACACATATATATGTATATGCATGTGTACAATATACATATACATTATACACACACATACACACACATATAATCTATTCTAGTCCAATCTATTCACTTCAGGTTAAGGAATCTGAAGTCCAGAGAAGTAAATTAGTTTACCCGAAGCCAAACAGGACTTAAATAACAAAGAGCCAATCTCTTTGATTCCAAATCCAAAGAACACTAGGCTGCCTCGCCCGCCCCTAATCAGAATGGGTCTTTCCCTCTTTAGACCTCATGGAGAATTTTGTTTGAACTTCTTTTATGAGTATTTCACATTCCATTTCTTACTGTATTTATTTGTGCTTATGTCACCTACACCTGCTAGCCTCTCATGTATGTAACAGACTCTATTTATCTTTGTATCTTCCCCCATGCTTGGCACACAGCAAGATTTCAGTAGATATTTCTTGAATCCTTTTGTTTGCAAACACTGGAACTTTACCAACCTTCCAGGATGCATATAGAATCCTAACATCATAGTGTTGTATTCTAAAGGTCGGAAGGGATCTTAGAAAGCATCTTCTCCAGCCCCAAACAGATTGTGAATCCTATCTCCAACATATTACCCTGAACACATTACCAAACTACCGCCCTGCCTAGAGTCAGGCCAGATGTAATTTAAGTGAAAAATAGCATTATTTTGCTCCCCACCAAGCAGTAATGATCATTATATCTTACTGGCCATTTGAGTCAAGGGTGGTAGTAGTAGTAGTAGTAGCAGCAGCAGCAGCAGCAGCACTAGTAGTAATATTAGATGACATTAAGATTATCCTAGCAATAGTATAAGTAGTAATGGTTACTCCCATTTGGAATAACCTAATATTGCTATAAAATTAAAAAAATTCACTCAATTCACTCCTAATATCATGTATCTGCCTTCCTCCCTCTAACTCCACCTCTAACTGCACTGCATAGGAAAGGCAGAGAGACATTGTGAAAACAGCGATGGGAATCTCATCTCAAGTCCTATCTTTGCTATGTGAGCTATGGGACCTTGAGCATGGTTCCTAGTTTGGGGATCTATAAAATAATGGCATTGGATCAGGTGGTCTATAAGCTCCCTTCCAAGACTAACATTTTATGAATTAGTGACTGAGACCTTTGAGATGGAAAAGGTTAAAGACAAGGCAACACAAATATGTCCTCTTAGAAAAGATCCTTCCCTTCCCTTTAGGGGAGATGTTCTTAACCTGATATCCATGAACTTGTTATTTTTAAAGAAATATAATTTTATAATTGTATTCCACTATAATTGGCTTCCTTATAATTCTATACATTTTTATGCACTAAAAAAAGCAGCCTAAGAAAGGGTTCATAGGTTTCACCAAGTTGCCAAAGGGGTCCATGATAGGAAAAAAAAAAACACTGTAAAAACCCTTGATCTGGACTTAATTCTGCTGCCTCTACAAATGGTTGTAGCCTCTGGATATTAGCTTTATTTAGGGCAAATTTGATCATAGTTCAGTCTGATGTCAAACATCACCCAGAGAAATCAATCAGGTCACTAAGGCCACATTTCTACCACCAAAGCATAAGCCTATTGGGAGTTTGTCTAAAAACATGTTTTTATGCCAGACTCAGGTGATGTTGGCACTCAAAGTAACCATAAAGAGAAAGCACATTATGGCACGTGATCTCCTTCCTTCAAGATTAGTATACACATTAAAATAGGAAGTGATCTGACTAGATAAAAAAAGAAAACAAAAATAAATAAACAAAACAACAGCAACAACAAAACACAACCCAAAACTTGAGGATCTTCGTGATACATGTTCTTTCTGCTTAAAATTACTGTGGTTGGTGGATCAAAAGGCAGAATGACATTTTAAATTATTAATTACTTTGCCTTTTAACATAGGTCAGCTCAAGTAATATTGAGTGGGTGTTGTGGGTATTTTAATTTGTACAATACACACCTGTGATGGTTGCCTTAAGAAGGTTTTTTGGTGGTACTTGTTTTCATTCCCACTTCCAGAGCTGATATGCTTGTGTCACACATCTGTACAATCCTGCACCTTAAAGGAAAGAGAAGTGGTCCATTTAAAATTCTCCACAAGCCACCATTAAGCATATTTTAAAATTGGGGCTCATATCTAAAGAACTACTCGTTATGCTTTAGCATAAAAAGGAGCGGTATTGAAATTTTCCTTTATGTCATGGAAACTCGTCCACTGAAATTCCCTTTGAATAATTCATTTTAACAAAGAAGTGCCTGGACTGGCCTGAGACTCAGTGGGAGTGGCTAGGTCAGCGGGAGACAGTATGTCCTGCCTGGGACGATTAGGGTCAGCCAAAGTGGAGGACATATGCCACTCACATAAAAAGACCTAAGTTTCCTGGAAATAGCTTAAGATCAAACTGAGGGTTAATTTCCTGTACTTCATATATGTCATTTTCCTATTTGTCTCCATACTCTCTCAGTTTTATACTTTGGTGGGCAAATAAGTCACCTACTTGTTTAATCACCATACTTACCTCTCAGCATCACAGGCACTCTGGAAACGACCTTTGGAGTATTATGTCTTTTCTTCTACCCTCCCCTTACCTCCCTTTGCCCTTGGAAGATTCTTAAGGGATTTTCCTAATTAATAAAGTGCCCATTATGGATTGGGTAGAGTCTGACATTGATGTTGGATCCTAGAAGGCTATGCCAGTGGAAAGCAAGGTTTGGCAGACTTTATCAATTTGAAAAGTCTTCAAGTCTAGAACCAGCAAAAGCTTCTAGTCTGAGGACTACGCTAGCTAAGTGTTTAAGAGATCCATCCCTCAAAAGCCAGACACTAGCTGCTGAATTTGTTGGCCCGAACTATTTATGAAACTTGGAAGTGTTGCTATCATTGAAAGGTGATCCCACATAAAGGAAATCACAGACATTTCAAAGTGTCAACATGTGTAAATTCCTCTAAATGTGTTGGGAACACATTTTCCTGGGGTGTGAGGGCTTAGATGATTTGGGTGGCAGAGTGGAAGAAGGAACACCTGTGGACAGATAAGGAAAATGATAAAATCACTTCTCTACCACATCCTACCTAGGTGCCTTGGCTCATGTTTTAGAATATACTTTCTCTAATCATTATATCACTTTTGAAATTCTACCTATCTTCAAGGACTCACCAAATGTCACCTCCTCTTGAAGGGCTCTTTGACTAGCTTAGCTATAAGTAATCTATTCACTCCTTTGAACTGTTATGGTGCTCTGCTTTCATTATTTTCTAGACATATTCTATCCTATATTATAGTTATATGTGATATGTCTAGACTTCTCTAATAGATTTCTTTATTAGTAGTACTCCTTGAGATCAGGAACTTTCCCAAGAGCTGAGGCTTTATGCCTTGAACATAGGTGTTTATGAGTGTTAGATGGCTTCCTTCTTCCCATAAAGAGCCCCACATATTTTCAAATTTAGATATTTTCTTCATTTTATAGCTGATGGAATCCAGGCACATTTAAAGTTAAAGACCTTGTCCAAAGTCACCCAACGGTAGAGCAGGGATCTTATGGTATTCTTTTAACTAGTCTACTCTGCAAATATTCTCTTGAATAATATGGGAGAAGAATCCTTGAAAAATTCGAATCTATATTCTTCTGTCCAGCACATAAACATTTTGGGAACTCCTAACAATTTCAGAAGAATTAAAAGTTACAATAATGGGAAGGACAATGGAAAAATACACAATGGGTGAATGTTTGCTAAATCAGGCTGTTGTCTATGACTTGGTGCAAGAAATACAGTGATTAGAAAAGGAATGAGGTTCATCACACAATGGAAATATGACAATGGACAGATGTACAAGCTAAGTGGTACACTGGCACTTGCTTTTCATTTTTGAAGAAGACATCACAGGGTGATGTCTTGACTTGTGCATAAATTGGATTTAAGTGAGGCAGAGTTGCAAAAAGTCATCAGCCTCACTGGCTCTTCCAGAATCACTGAATTCCAATGGCAAGACAAAAGTCGGGATAGCTGGTGATGGCCCAGGATGCAGTAGATGATATTGGTGTCTTCAATGTCTTACCAAGCTCTAAGCTCCATATTGTCTGCTTCAGCTATCTTTATGGCCATTGGAACAAATTGTTCTCATCCTCCCATTCTCTGGCAGGAAGTTTTCACATGCATTGGGTAGACATCCTCCTAACTTACCAATGGCTTTGAGGCCCCTCAGTTACCCTAAATCTGAGTTAGCCTGTCTGCCAAGACAGTTTTACTGGGGTATGACTGCTTGGAGCCACAGGTAAGAGTTGGGTAAAAGGTGGATGCCAAAGGTGAATGAGCAGCCCTGAAGAGGGCTCAGCAAGCCTTCACACCAGAGTTGCTAGTCCTTCCTGAACAGCCCATACACCACACTGGTGCTCTAGAGCAGGGCTGTCCAACCTTAGGTTTTTATTGAAAAAATATACAATATATTTTGATTTGTCATTTTAGTGAGAACTCTGCTGTAGCTCGGCTTTGTTTGCTAAAGTATTCATGTAAATTTCTATGCTTGTAGGTGGGCTGTATAAATTGTACTGCGGGCTTCATGGGGCTGAGGCTGCATTTTGGACAGCCTTGCTCTAGAGTACAAGACAAAGGCCTCTAGTACTTTGGGTACATTCTTAATGAAGAATATTTGATGAACAAAGATTCGATAGAATGAGAAAGCATGGAGCTATTGTAGTCTGGATTGGTGGAGAGAATGCCCACACATGATGAAATCATAGATCACTTGAAGTATCAGAGTCAATGAATTCTTTGTATCTCCCCCTTATCACTAATGATTTAAGATGACATAAATCAACATATTCTAGTTCTTTGTGCCTTTTGCCCCCCAGCTCTTATACACTGTACAAATACTAGAAAACAATTTAATGAATGCCAGCAAACTTACCCAAAGACACACATCTTCCTGTGTGTTGTATGCCTCAAGGCTAACACCTTGTGAGGATCAAGAAATTATGCATATCTCATCAAGTTCAGACACATTCTCCTTCTCTTGAAGCAGTGAGCAGATGCTGGTTGGTCTAACTTCAATCATGTTATGCTGTATAAACAGAATATACTTGAAACTTACTTTAGTTATTTTATGAGGCATTTGGCACTTAACCATTATGAGTTGTAAATGGAGGAGCAAGAATTATTAAGTGCCTACTATGTGCCTGGCACTGTGCTAAGAATTTTACAAATATTATTTCATTTAGCCACTTGTAAAAATAATATCTGCTCTTTTCATCTTCCTTGGCTCCTAAGATAATTTAAAACAAATTACTTTAAAGTTTTAAAAAATGGTGATTTTTTTCTTCTTTTTTCCCCATTAGAATACTTGTAAAGGTCAATCCGACCTTTGTAAACTTTCTTACATCTGTTATCTTTTCTCACTTTCTTTTTTTTTTATTTTTAATATGTTTAGTTTTCAGCATTGATTTTCACATGTGTTTGAATTACAGATTTTCTCCCCATTTCCACCCCCCCCACTCCAAGATGGCGTACACTCTGGTTGCCCTGTTCCCCAGTCTG
>JAQQSZ010005719.1:0-13800 GCA_028646595.1 Phalanger gymnotis | reverse complement strand
AGGGCACTCTCCGCTCCACTCCTGGTCTCATCGGTCCGCGATCTGCCGTGCCGTCCCACGCCGCGCGCGCGCTGGGCTCTGCTTGGCTCAGCTCCGCTCCCCTCAGCTGGGGGCTGGGAGTTCCGTTCGGGACAGACCTTACCTCGAGACCATCCAGGCTGTCCTGGGCTGGAGCCCTGCTTCCCTCTGCCACTTTGTGGGTTCTGCAGTTCTAGAATTGGTTCAGAGCCATTTTTTTTATAGGTTTTTGGAGGGACTTGGTGGGGAGCTCATGCCAGTTATTGCTTTCCAGTCACCATCTGGGCTCCGCCCCCGATGATGGATCTTAATTTCTATATATTTCTATATTCTATAAATTTTTCTAAAAATTACTATAAATATTCTATAAATTTGTATAAATTCTATATATTTCTATATAAAAGTCAATTACCAGTGGAAAGTTTATTCCGCCTTCTTTTTATTATAGCAATCCTGGAGAAGAGAGGGAAATCACAGAGCTGGAAGAGATCTTAGAAGTCATCTAATAATATGAATAATGATGCTTCTTCAAGACCACTGTTGGTCTATAAAAAGATATTTCAATGTATATATTAATAAGAAATACTAATTAATAACTGTAAAGTGCTTCTCATGGTATACAATTGCTACATAAAATGAATAGCAGCAGAACCAAGACGGAAATATAGAGTCAGGAACTCACCTGAACTCTCCCAAATTTCCCTCCAAACAACTTTAAAATAATGCCTAAAATAGATGGCAGAGCCAACAAAAGGTTGAGGTGAAACAATTTTCCAGCCTAAGACAACTTAGGAGGTCTACAGAAAAAAATTGTCACATTAGACTGGTGGTTAGGCTCAGAGTATATCTCTGGCCAAGCTGAAGCAATGCCAGCAACAGACCTTGAAGGCAACTGCAGCAGCAGCAGCAGCAGCAGCAGCAGCAGCACCTTCGGGAGCTCTCAGCCCAGAAAGGATAAGGGGATCTGACAGCTGGTTAGAAAGAGATTACAGGAGAACCTTTGCTGGCATTAGGTTAGGTCCCTGCTGTATTGTCCATAGGCAGGTCCAGACTGCATTTCCAGAGAGGAGACGAACACTAGCACTTGCAGCCACAGGGAAGTAAGGTCCCTGGTCATAGTCCAAAGGCAAAAGAGAGTGTATATGATTGTTCGCAAGAGAGCAGAGACCTGGCTTCAGTGCCAAAGCAGAAAGGAAAGCAGTGGGTGGAGGGACAGTTCCAAGGCCAAGAAGAGTGCTAACACTTTCAGCTATGAGGAGGTAAGATCCCTTCCTGAGTAAGGACCAGAGCACAGTCCAGAAGAGCAGTCACCCCAGTCACCTTGAAAGCACCAAAAACTTACAGACCCCAGAACTAGCTCTGAAAACAGCAGCATGAAAAACTTGGAAGCTTGTGACAGTGCCCTTTCACCTCAGAAGCAAAGCCCAATATTAATAAAAAGTTAAAAGTCAAGAAATAGGGGGGGGGGGGGAATGAGCAAACAACAAAGGAATATTACATTTAACAAAGGGCCATGGAAGAATACATTAAAAATTAATTTGAAACTAAATAATTGAATCATAAAGAATGAGTGGGTCAGAAAACAAATAGACATGGACAGTAAATCTACACTAGTGGGGGACCTCAAAGTTCCTCCCTCAAAACTAGATAAATCTAACCACCAAATAAATAAGAAAGAAGTTAAGGGAGATGAACAGAATTTAGAAAAGTTAGATATGACAGACCTCTGGAGAAAACTGAATGGGAATAGAAAGGAATGTATCTTTTTCTCAGTGGTACTTGGCACCTACACAAAAATTGACAATTTATTAGGGCATAAAAACTTCATAATCAAATGGAGAAAAACAGAAATATTACATGCATCCTTTCAGATCATAATGCAATAAAAATTACATTCAATTAAGGACCATAAAAACATAATTTAAAAATTAAATGGAAATTAATAATCTAATCCTAAAGAATGAGAGGGTCAAAGAACAAATCAAAGAAGCAATAAATAACTTCATTAAAGATAATGCTAATGAAACAACATACCAAAATTTATAACATGCAGCCAAAAGAGTACTTACGGGAAAATTTATATCCCTATATGCTTACACCAATAAAATAGAAAATGAACAGATTAATGAACTGGGGATGCAATTAAAAAGATGAGAAAAAGAACAAATTAAAAATGCTCAATTAAACACTAAATTAGAAATCCTGAAAATCAAAGGAAAAAGATTAATAAAACTGAAAGTAAGAAAATCATTGAACTAATAAATAAAACCAAAGGCTGGTTTTACTAAAAAAAAAAAAAACAACAACAATAAAACAGATGAACATTTGGTTACTTTAATCTAAAAAAAGAAAGAGGAAAACCAGATTACCAGTATCAAAAATAAAAAGGGTGAATGCACTACCAATGAAGATAAAATTATAGCAATTACCAGGAACTATTTTGCCTAACGACATATGAATAAATCTAATAATCTAAGTGAAATGGATGAATATTTACGTAAATAAGTTGCCCAGATTAACAGAAGAGGAAATAGAATACTAAAATAATCACATCTTAGCAGAAGAAATAGAACAAGTCATAAATGAGCTGCCTAAGGGGGAAAAAAAAAAAAGAGGACTAGATGGATTCACAAGTGAATTCTACCAAACATTTAAAGAGCAACTAATTCCAATACTATATAAACTATTTGGAAAAATAGACAAAGAAGGAGTTCCACCAAATTCATTTTATTACATGAATACGGTGCTGATATCTAAATCAGGAAGAACTAAAATAGAGAAAGTATAGACCAATTTCCCTAATGAATACCGATTCAAAAAATTTAAATAAAATATTAGCAGGAGTTTACAGCAATATATCACAAAGATTATACAGTATGACCAGGTGGGATTTATACCAGGAATGCAGGGCTAGTTCAATATTAGGAAAACTATCGGCTTAATTGGCCATATCGATTTAAAAATAACAAAAAACATATAATTATCTGAATAGATGCAGAAAAGGCTTTTGACAAAATACAATACTCAATGCTATAAAAAAAACCACTAGAATGCACAGGAATAAATGGAGCTTTCCTTAACATGATAAGGAGTATCTTTCTAAAACAATCAGCAAGCCTTATCTATAATGAAAATAAGCTGAAGCCTTCCTAATAAGATGAGGGGCGAAGCAAGGTACCCATTATCACCATTATTATTCAATATTGTACTAGAAATGCAATAAGAGAAGAAAAAGAAATTGAAGGAATTAGAATAGGCAATGATAAAACAAAACTATCACTCCTTGCAGATGATACAATGGAACACTTACAGAATCCTAGAGAATCAATAAAAAGCTAGCTGAAATAATTAACAACTTCAACAAAGTTGCAGGATATAAAATAAATTCACATAAATCATCAGCATTTCTATATATTACCAACAAAATCCAGCAGGAAGAAATAGAAATTCCATTTAAAATAACTGTAGGCAATATAAAGTACTTGGGAGACTGTAAAAATGAGCTGGAGAAGGAAATGGCAAACCACTCCAGTATCTTAGCCAAGAAAACCCCAAATGGCATCACAAAGAGGCAGACACAACTGAAATGACTGAACACCAACAATACCTGCCAAGACAAAACCAGGAATTATATGAACACAATTAAGAAACACTTTTCAAACAAGGTCAGATTTAAACAACGGAAAAACCTTAACTGCTCATGGGTAGGCAGGGCCACTATAATAAAAATAACAATTCTACCCAAAATTAATTTACCTATTCAGTGCAATACCAATCAAACCACCAAAAAATTATAGAGCTAGAAAAAATAATAACAAAATTCCTCTGGAAGAGCAATAGGTCAACATTGTTAAGGGAATAAAGGGAAAAAAATGTGAAGGAAGGTGATCTAGTAGGAACACATCTCAAAATGTATTACAAACAAAGTAGTCATCATCAAAAAAATCTGGTACTGGCTAAGAAATAAAATAGTGGATCAGTGGAATAGATTAGGTATACAATTTCAGTTATTGTTCAGTCATTTCATTCATGTACAACACTTAGTGACCCGATTTAAGGTTTTCTTGGCAAAGATACTAGAGATTGCCATTTCCTTCTTCTGCTTGTTTGACAGAGGGGGAAACTGAGGCAAACAAGGTTAAGTGACTTGCCCAGGGTCACACAGTATCAAGTGTCGGAGGCCAGATTTGAACTCAGGCGGATGAGTCTCCCAGACTCCAGGGCCAACACTGTGCCATTCAGCTGCTGCCTGGTACACAATACACTGTAGTAAATGAACAATCCAAGTTTTGGGGACAAGAATACATTATTTGACAAAAATCGCTGGGAAAACTGGAAAGCAGTTTGGCAGAAACTAGGTGTTGACCAACATCTCACACCACACAGCAACACAAGGTCAAAATGGGTACATGGTTTGGACATAAAGACATATCATAAGCAAATTAGGAAAGCATGGAAAATTTTACCTGTCAGGTCTATTGATAAAGGAAGAATTTATGACCAAAGAAAGAAGAGATAGAGAGCACTACAGGATATAAAATGGATAATTCTAATTACATCAAATTTAAAAGCCTTTGCAGAAACAAAACCAATGTGGCCAAGATTAGAAGGAAAGGAGGTAAGTGGGAAAAATTTTTTATAGCGAGTTTCTCTGATAAAGGCCTTATTTCTCATATAAAGAACTGAGTCAAATTTATATGAATACGAGTCATTCCCTAGTTTATAAATGGTCAAAGTACATTAACAATTAGTTTTCATATGAAGAAATACAAGTTATCTATAGTCATATGAAAAAAATGCTCAAAATCACTATTGATTAGAGAAATGCAAATTAAAATAACTCTGAGGGGGCAGCTAGATGGCACAGTAAGGAAAGCACCAGCCCTGGAGTCAGGAGGACCTGAGCTCAAATCCAGCCTCAGACACTTGGCACATTTACTAGCTGTATGACCTTGGGCAAGTCACTTAACCCCAATTGTCTTGCCTTCTCCCCTCCAAAAACAAAATAAACAAACAAAAAAAACCTTCTGAGGTACTACCTCATACCTATCGGATTGGCTAATATGACAGAAAACAAAAATGACAGAAAAAGAAAAAATATTAGAGGGGATATACAATTGAGACACTAATGTACTGTTGGAGCTATGAACTGATTCTACCATTCTGGAGAGCAATTCGGAACTATGCCTAAAGGGTGATAAAATTGTGCATACCCTTTGACCCAGCAATATCACTACTAGGTCTTTATCCAAGAGATCAAAGAAAAAGGAACAGGATCTATATGTATAAAAATATTTATGTAGCTCTTTTTTGTGGTGGCAAAGAATTAGAAATTAAGGGGATACCCATCAATTAGGAATGGCTGAACAAGTTGTGGCTTATGATGGTGATAGAATACTATAATGCTATAAGAAATGATGAGCAAGATGGTTTCAGAAAAATCTGGGAAGATTTATAAGTACTGATACAAAGTGAGGTCAATAGAACCAGGAGAACATTATACACAGTAACAACAATACTGAGAGATGATCAACTGTGAATTGTTTAACTATTCTGAGCAATACAATGATTCAAGACAAATCCATCTCCAGAGAAAGAACTGATGGAGTCTGAATGCAGAGTAAAGTACACTTTTTTTTAACTTCCTTTGTTTTTCTTAATCTTTTTTGTCTGTGTTTTCTTTTGCAAATGGCTCATATGGAAATATGTTCTGCATGACTTCACATGAATAATCTATATCAAGCTGCTTGCCTTTTCAAGAAAGAGAGAAGGGACAAAGGGAGGGAAAGAATTTGGAACTCAAAATTTAAAAAAAATAACCAAATGCTAAAATTTTTTAAAATGTAATTGAAGAAAAAAATAATGGGATTATATAAAACAAATATCCAAGTCATGAAGCTAATAATATTACTGCTTCATTTCAGGATCTGTGACTTTATTAGTGTGGGTCCTTCTTCCACTGACACAGATTGAAATCCCTCTATGACTCAGTAGATAGTCTTTGAGAGCTACCAGGACCAAAAAAAAAAAAACCCTCATCACCCAGTGGAAAATTAAGTAATAAGCCTCAAATTTCTCTAGTCTTATCCTCAGACAAATTACGCAGAGTCTATCACCAGACAGCTGCTCAAAGCCTTCCTAGTTGGAATGTTTTCATCTGCTAAACGAACTAGCATTCCCCTTTGACCTTGTTTTTGGTCATTGCTTCCATTTTCTATGGATTACTGGTCAAAAGAGAAACATTTCCTGATGTCATGATCCTCTTTGAAAATGAAGGACAAAAACAACCTATGAGTAGTCTAAGCTGCCTGACTGGAGACCCAGCCAGTTGGATAACTCAGCTAGTCCTCTCCCTCTCCTCCTTTCCAAAGGATGATAAACTTTGAGGGCTGGAAGCTCTCCAGTTAACTTGGGGTTTACTGGCTAGAATCCTGCCTTCTTGTCCGTCTGTCCGTCCTTCCCTCCTCTCTTTCCTTCCTTTCTTTCCTTTTTTTTCTCTCTTTCCTTGCTCTTTTCTTACCCATTTGACTCTGAAGCTCATAGATTGGACCACAACAGATCCCTGACCAAGCTCCACTTAATGGCTGTATTTTGGGTCCTCCTGGCTCAGAGTGATTGTCAGTGGCAATTGTTTTTCTTTTGACTAACAGCGCTGATGGTCTTCCTCTCCCAGTTTGATTTTTTTTTCTTTTTTTTAACTAAAGGGATCATTCCTTGATTCACTTCTTAAAGAGGCCTATTCACTGAATGGGTATTACCTCACTCAAAGTGAGAACCTGAAAAGACCTTAGCCTAAAAGGGCTGGGGTCTCCCATTACATTCTTGGCCATCTCCAGTCTTCCTGATGAGTATCAGGCCACTGGATCCAGATGGCTCTGGAGGAAAAAGTGAGGCTGGTAACCTTGCACAGTCCTCTCTCACTCAAATCAAAGTCAACTGAAAGTCATGTCATCATTTTCCTGATATCATGACCCTCTTTGAAAATGAAGGACAAACACAACAACATAACCTTCTAGAAACCCAGGGTCAATTCCATGTCCCAATGAGGCATTGGAGAAGGATATTAATGGAGCAATAATAATAAATATAAATATTAAGAATAGCTCATCTCTATATACTGTCACTCATAATTTATAAAATAATACTCTCACTATATCCTTCCCACTGTGAGGAATTTGTTTTTCAGTTGTTTTTTGGTCCTGTCTACTCTTCCTGATCCCATTTGGGTCTTCTTGGCAAAAACTGGTTTGCCATTTCCTTCTCCAGTTCATTTTATAGATGAGGAAACTGAGGCGAATGGGGTTAAGTGACTTGCTCAGCATCACACAGCTACTAAGTATATGAGGCTAGATTTGAACTTAGGAAAATGAGTCTTCTTGACTCCAAGACCAGCATTCCATCCATTGAAGGAATTAGAATAGGCAATGATAAAACAAAACTATCCTTTGCAAATATCTCACTTGATTCTCACAATAATCCTTTAAGTTTGGTGCTATTATTATCTCTACGTTACAGTTGAAGAACCTGAGATAAACAGTAGTTAAGTCACTTGCCCAGAGTCACACAACTAGTAAGTGTCTGAGGACCAATTTGAACTCAGGCCTGACTCCTGCACTCTGCCCAATGGGCCACCAACTGCCTCGAAACAGTTAAAGATAAAGATAAAGAAAGAAGCTCAGAGACACTGAGTGATCTAAGAAGACAAAGTTTTTAAGTTGTGGCGTTAGAACTTAAACCTGGGTCTTCAGATCATAAGATTTAGGGCAGGAAGGAACTCGGGAAATCTTTTAAATACAGAGGCCCTTAACTTCTGTCATGGACTCTTCTGGCAGTCTAGTAAAGCTTATGGGCTACTTTTCCAGTCCATTATGGTTTTGTTTTTAAATGCACAAAATAAAATGCAAAGGATTACAAAGGAAACCAAAAATATTGAAACAGTTACCCCAAAAAAATTTTTAATGTTCATGGACCCCAATGTAAGATCCTCTGATCTAGTCCAACCCCAGGGAGTGTATGTTTAGGTCCAAAAAGCAGAAGCAACATGTAAGCCCATGTCCTAGGATTCCACATCTAGTATTCTTTACACCACAGCACACAAGATCCAGCAAATTTTCTATTACACCACTCGGCATTCCATATAGCACACCTACAATGTATCTAGCGCCATTCTAAGTGCTATGGAGATGAGAAGTAAGAGATACTGCTTTTGCCCATACAATTTTGGATGGGTGGGTACTGGGGCCAAGCTGTATGTTTAGCTACTCTTAGCAACCTATTGACTGAACAGCATTTCCACATGGAGAAGAATTTTGTATTTATTTAAATATGGCAGCTTTGGGCACTCACCAGACTTGCTTATACTGACAGGCTGTGACTTGAGTCCAGAGAGGAAGGTTTCTAATGGGATTTGGAGAAAAGATAGATGTTCAAAGGCCTAGCTGGCATTCGACAATGCTTCAGGTGGCCCCTATCCAATCTTCAAGTCCATGAGGAATGCATTTTCAAAATATGACCCTATTTCCATTCCTGGAATCACAGTGTGACAAACACAGATTCATAAATACCCCAAAGTGACTGCTAACAGCAGTGTCACTTTGCAAAACACCAAAATGCACTAAGAAGTGGACACCATAAATTAAAATGACTTCACTGTTCAAGCCAAAATTTTTCTGGGGTTTTAGCAATGATGTCTGTTTTAAATGAATTTATAGCAGCACTTGGAGAGTTGAAAAATCACTCCTAATACAGTCTTATGCTTAAGCTCAGAATCCTTCCCTACCCCCAGTACACACCACCCTCTTCCTTCCCCAAGAATTCCACCAAATAAAAGCCAAAATATTTCTTTCCTAAAAATATTGGTTGGAATCTTGGTCTCAGAAGACACATGATGAAACACATTTCCCTCCTCTAAGTAGAGTTGTGGGGAAATGCAGGTGTAGAATGCTGTGAGATATTCGGTCATCGCCTTGGCTGGTTTTGCTTAACTATTTTTCTTTGTCAACAGGTAAAGTTCTCTGGGGAGGGATAAAGAGACTACAATGTGAAATGACTACAAAGTAAAATAGGGAAAAGAAACATAATTTTAAAAAAATTTTAAATGTTAAATGTTTTTTTAAATGTTAAAAATGTTAATGTTGGGGTATGCAGATACCACATGGCTAGTCAGAGACTCCAGGTCTCCTGACTCTGAATCCTGCGCCCTAGTTAAGGATTTTACAGCTGTCAAGACAGATCAGAGGGCTAATGTTACTTGCCCAAGGTAAGATAATAACAGATCTGGGACTAGACATACGTCTCAACCTCCAGGCTCATGATCTTTCTCTACGCCATATAGGTGTCATTAAGAATCAAACGGGTGACAGCTGAAGACTATCAGCCAAGTTTGTTGTTAAGTACCCTTAAAAACAAGTGTCTCTGTATTGGCCCAGTATTTACTGCAGCCTGGCTAATTTGCTCACCAATTAGGTCAGCTGGTGGAACAGAAAGAGCACTAAAAGTGCAATCTCATGACCTGGGTTTGATTTCCAACTCTGCAGCTTAGTCCCTTTGTTAACATGAGCAGGGAATGATCTCTCTGGGGCTCTTTCCTCAGCTGTAAAATAAAGGGAGCAAACTGATCTCTGAAGTCTCTTCAAATACTAAATCCCATAATACCTCCCCTTTAATTCAAACACTTCTTGTATCTAGAAGTCTCCTCCTTATCAATGGAGGGACAGCTTTGTGTGGGTACGGTGGAAAAAGGAATGGAGGTAGGAACAGCCAAGATTACAGGCAGCAGCCCAGCCCAAATGTCCCAACACTGCCCTCCAAACAACTTTAAAATAATGCCTCAAATGCAATTTTGAAGTGGCAGAGCCAATAAAGACCAAGGTAAGCAATTTTTCCAGGCCAAGACAATTTAGGAGGTAGGCAGGAGAGGTGTGTGGCACCAAGGTTGGGGCTAGCCTAAATTGCATGTGATGGCAACACCAGCAGCAGGTTTTGGAGATGGTTCTGACAGTGGCAGCAGCAATTTCAGGAGCTCTCAGCCCAGAGATGTTCTGGGTCTCAGTTCCAGGGTGGAGAGGAGTACTAGCAGTTATAGTCACAAGAGAACATGAGATCTGGTCACAGTTCCATGGCCAAGAAGAGCACTAGTGCTTGTGGCTGCAGGACAACAGGGGCCCTTCCTGGGTAAACAACAGAGTGCAGACCAGGAGAGTAGCAACCACACTTCTCTCTGGATCACAGCAACTTGGAAGCACCAAAAACTTGCAGACCTACATAACTAGTTTTGAAAATAGCGGCATTAAAAAGCCTGAAGCTTGGCACAGTAACTACCTACGCCCAGGTGACCAGATCCCAACTTTAACATAAAGTTCAATGTCAAGAAATAGGCTGGGAAAATGAGCAAACAACAAAAAACTAACTTGACCATAAAAAGCGACTAGAGTGTCAGAGAAGACCAAGACACAAATTCAGGAGAAGATAACAATGTGAAAACACCTACAACCAAAGCCTCAAAGAAAAATGCTAATTGGAAACAAGTACAACAAGGATTCTTGGACAAGTTAAAAAAAGAGATAAGAGTGATGGAGGAAAAATTAGGAAAAGAAATGAGAGTAATATAAGAAAATTATGAAGAGAATTAATAGCTTGGTAAAACAGGCACAAAAACTACTGAAGAAAACAACACTTTAGAAAACAGAATTGGCCTAATGGTAAAAGAGGCAACAAAAATTCACTGAAAACTCCTGGGAGAGCAGAATAAGCCAAACAGAAAAGAGGTACAAAAGCTCACTGAAGAAAATAATTCCTTAAAAATTAGAATTGGGCAAGTGGAAGCTAATGACTTCATGAGACTTTAACACATAATGAAACAAAGACAAAAGCATGAAAAAAATGGAAGAAAATGTGAAATATCTCACTGGAAAAAAAAAACTGACCTGGAAGAGAATTCAAGGAAAGATCATTTAAGAAGTACTGGACTACCTGAAAGCCAGGATGAAAAAAAAAAAAGAGCCTAGACATATTTCAAGAAATTAACAAGGAAAACTGCTCTAACATCTTAGATCCAGAGGACAAAACTAAAAATAGAAATGGAAAGAATCTACTGATCATCTTCTGAAAAATATCCCAAAATGAAAATGCCCAGGAATATTATAGCCAGATTCCAAAGCTCCCAGGTCAAGGAGAAAATATTGCAAGCAGCCAGAAAGAAACAACTCAAATGTCATGAAGCCACAGTGAGGATCACCCAAGGTTCAGAAGCTTTCACATTAAAGGATTTGAAGGCTTAGAATATGATATTGAAGAAAGCAAAGATGCTAGAATTACAACAAAGAATAAACTACCCAGCAAAACAAGATAATTCTTCAGGGGAAAAATGGAAATTTAATAAAATAGAGGATTTTCAAGCATTCCTGATAAAAAGGCTAGAGCTGAACAGAAAGTTTTACATTCAAACACAAGACTCAAGAGAAACATAAAAAGGTGAAATATGAAAGAGAAATCATAAGCAACTCAATAAAGTTAAACTGTCTACATTCCTATATGGGAAGGTGATACATGTAATTCCTAAGAACTTTATCATTATTAGGGCAGTGAGAAGGAGTCTACATAGAGGGCATAGGATTGAGCTGATTATGTTGGGATAATCTAAAAAAGAATGAAGGGGCAAGAAAGGGATGCACCAGGAGAAGAAGGAAGGGAGATACATATAATGAGGAAAATTATTTCACGTGAAAGAGGTGTGCTAGGAAGAGCTTTTACAGTGGAGGGTAAAATGGCAGGGGCATGGGGTATAGCAGGCAATGCTTCAAACTCACCCTTATCAGAATTGGTTCAAAAAAGGAAGTCCTCACACACACTCAGTTGGGCAGGGAAATCCATATTACCCAAGAAGGAAACAGGAGAAGGATGTAAGAGAACGGGGAGGGGGGAATGATAAAAGAGATGGCAGATTAAGGGAGGCGATGGTCAGAAGTATTTTGAGGGTAGAAAAGATAAAAAGAGAGAGAAAAGGACAAACAGAAGAAAACAGAATGGAAAGAAATACACAGCAATCATAACTGAATGTGAATGGGAAGAGCTCACCCATAAAATGGAAGCAGATAGGAAACACTGGAAACTAGAATCCAACAATATGTTGTTTACAAGAGATACACTTAGAACAGAAAAACACACAGAGTTAAAATAAAGGGCTAGAGCAGAATCTATTATGCTTCAGCCAAAGTAAAAAAAAAAAAAAAGCAGGGGTATTAATTATGATCTCAGACAAAGCAAAAGCAAAAATAGACTTAATTAAAAAAGATAATCAGGGAAACTTCATTTTGCTTAAAGGTACCATAGGCAGTGAAGTAATATAAAACATTTTTGTAGCAAGTTTTTCTCATAAAGACTGCATTTCTCAAATGTATAAGGAACTGAGCCAAATTTATAAAAATAAAAGCCATTTCCCAGTTGATAACTGTTCAAAGGATATGAACAGGCAGTTTTCAGAAGAAGAAATCAAAGTTATCTATAGTCACATGAAAAAATGCCCTAAATCATTGCTGATTACATAAATACAAATTAAAACAACTCTGAGGTACCACCTCATACATATCAGAAATGACAAATGCTAGAAGGGATGAAGGAAAGTAGGTACATTAACGAACTGCTGGTGGAGTTATGAACTGGTCCAACCATTCTTGAGAACAATTTAGAACTATGCCTAAAGGGCTATAAAACTCTTCATACCCTTTTACCCAGAAATACCACTATCAGGTCTGTACCCTAAGAGATCAAAGAAAAAGGAAAAGCACCTATACGTGCAAAAATATTTATAGCAACTCTTTTTGTGTTGGCAAAGAATTGGAAATTGAAGGGATGCCCACCAAGTGGAGAATGCCTGAACAAGTGGTAGCATATGATTACGATGGAGTACTATCATGTTATAAGAAATGACAAGGAGGGTGGTTTCAGAAAAACATGGCAAGACCTATGAACTATTGAATTGATAAAAACTGAAGTGAACATAACCAGATCATTGTACACATCGAAAGCAATATTATAATGATGATCAACTGTGAAAGACTTAGCTACTCTGATCAATACAATGGTCCAAAACAATTCCAAAGGACTCATGATGAAAAATGCTATCCACTTCCAGAGAAAGAACTGATGAACTCTGAGTACAAAATGAAGTAAAGTTTTTAAACTTCCTTTATTTTTCTTGCTTTTTGTTTTGTAATATATGTAATGTGGAAATGTGTTTTGCATGATTTCACATATATAATTGATAACATATTGTTTCTCTTTTCAGCAGGTGAATGAAAAGCAGCAGAGAGGGAGAGAATGTAGAACTCAATTTTTTTAAATGCTTAAATAAATACTTTAAAGGGGAAAAAAAAAGAGGAGCTCTAGACTTAGAATCAAATGACGGGCTGTAGTCATCTCTACTATTTAGTAGCTGTGTGACCTTGGGAAAATCAAAACTTTTCTGGGGTTGAATTTTCTTAGAAGTTGGCCTATACCTGAAGGTCGGCGGTAGTCCAGTGCAAATTTTTATTGGTCTGTAAAATTTCTATTACTAAAGGTCTTTCTTAAAATTCTATAAATTAGAGGGCGGAGCCAAGATGGCGACTGGAAAGCAGTAACTGGCGTGAGCTCCCCACCAAGTCCCTCCAAAAACCTATGAAAAAATGGCTCTGAACCAGTTCTAGAAATACAGAACCCACAAAGGGGCAGAGGGAAGCAGGACTCCAGCCCAGGTCTGCCTGGATGGTCTCGGGGTAAGGTCTGTCCCGAACAGAACTCCCA
>JAQQSZ010005718.1:0-13800 GCA_028646595.1 Phalanger gymnotis | reverse complement strand
GGGAAGGGAAGAGGGGAGAGAATTTGGAACTCAAGGTTTTAGAAAAACAGATGTTCAAAAGCAAAAAAAAAATAAAATAAAATAAAAAAATAAAAAAACAACTTCAAAAGACTTAAGATCTACCTATGCAAGTCAACTACAATTCCAGAAAACTGGTGATAAAAATTGCTACTACCTACTTGAGAGAGATTTGATAGACTCAAGGTAGAGAATGAGACACAGAATTTCAGACACAGCCAGCGTGGGAATTTCAAATACTTTGTTTTCCAAAATGGCTGAATCTATTCACAACTCCACCAACAGTGCACTACTGGCCCTATTGCCTGAGAGCTCTTTCAACAACTCCTCTGTCTCTGTTTTTGTCATTTTTGCCAATCTGATATGCCAAATCTTGTATGATACAAGTACAAACAATAAAACATCGCACATTCAAATGGAAGTTCCATTCTAATAGTGGAGAAAACAAGTAGATATAACATATATACACCATAGATATGAAGCTAATGGATTCAAATATATACAAAGCAATTAGGTACAAGCTCAAGGGTGGAAGACGGGTGGCCTCAAGGCTACATGTGGACCTCTAGGTCCTCAAGTATGGCATTTTGAGTCCAAGTTTTATGGAACAAATACCCTTAACAAAAGGATTTTGTTCTGTAAAACTTGTATTCAGTCAAAAGACTTCACCCAAGGACCTAGAAGGCCTCGTGTGGCCTTTTCTGTGAAGCATGGATTCAGTTAAAGGTCCACACTTGAGAACCTAGAGGACCACGAGGTCACAGGTTCCCCACTCCTGGACTAGGTAGTTTATAAGGGTGGACCCTAGTGCTTGGAGGCACCAAGAAAGCGTTCATGCAGATGATGCTGGGCTGCGTCTTAAAGAAGAAAAGGGCTCTAGAACTAAGGAAGGCCTAGATTCTAGGCATTAGGGCAATCAATTAAAAGGTACAGAGATAGGAGATAGAGTTTTGTGTGTGAGAAACAGGGAGAAATTCATTTTGCAAAGTGAAGGAGGAAGAATGATGCTCAAGTGAGTTCATGAGATTTTACTGACTTTAGAATTCATTTAGTACAAACAAACCACTTTACAAGTGAGGAAAATGAGGAATGTTACAAAGTCACATGAGGAGTTGGCAAGAGAGGCAGGGTTTGAGTAAAAGTCCACTCCTGAAAAAAAAAAGTCTTTAAAATTATGTTTCCAAGAGTATGGATTTAGTCTAATTATCCTTCTAAATTTTACCTTTCTAAATTTTATTTTATTTCTTCATATACCAAAGTTGGAGGTTGCATTTAGTGAGCTGAAAACCCCAGTTCACCTCAGCCCTTGTCCTGAAATAAACACAGTTTGCTGAAAGAATTCTCAATGGAAATGAAAACATCCATTGTTGCCACAAGGACTAGCCGCCATCTTCTGTGGCTTAGGCCTATGAATCCTGTAAGGGACTAGTTTATAAGAGCGCTTTACTTTAGTCACAGCTATATTTCATGTCATCACCTCAAGAAGCCACAGCACCTCAGAAAGACAACGTGATACCATGGACAGGGCACTGTATTTAGAGCTGGTGGACATGGGTTCAAATCCCGGTATGACCTCATTACCTGTATAATGTTGAGCTTCAGTTTCTCATATAAAATCAGGGGGTTGGACTAGATAACCTGTCAGGTCAGTTCCAGCTTTAAATATACAACCCTATCATTCATTTGACAATAAGAACCTAGAATTCTATCAGACCATCCAGAAATTCAATGTCTAATACATTGCATTTTATGTTTTAGGTTTGACTTGATCATTACCTGAATTCCTAGGCACTGAAATCTTCACATAGATATGTAATTGTGAAAACCTACGTTTGATTGGATTAATCTCTCTAAGCCTCTAAACACCAAATAGAAGTTGCCGTCAGCAGACACAGATTAGGTACAACTGAACCTAATTGTAGAACCTCTGAGCAGATACCATGTCTTTACTTGATGGCAGCTCTGTTTCAGACTGGCTCTGACACTACTGCTATCATCCATAAATCTTCCTGTGGAAACTCTATAAGCAGTACTCCACTTCTAATATCATGGTCATGTGGTCTCCAAGATTTTTACATACCTACCAACTGTGACTTCCAGTGGTCAGAAATGCAACATAACAGCAGTTGATATATCTAGTCACATAATCTCAGACCAAGATTCAATAAAATGGCCAGCAGGCTCAAAACAACTCTTCTCACTATCCATCCTCCAATCCTGGGAGTCAGCAACATTAGATTTTGTTACTGACTTGATCAGGATTATGATACAGTCTTGGTACTGATAGACATCTGACCCAGATGGTTAAGTGTTTCTACATGCCTAATCATAGACAAAATAACCCACTTATTCCTCAAAGAAATGTACAGGCTTCATAGGCCTCCCTCTGACATCTCACACTCCTGGGGTCTTCGGGTAAAAATCCACCTTACCACATCCTGTCAGTAGAATATAAGTGCCTTGAAGGCAGGGGATGTTTCATTTTTCTCTTTTTATCTCCAGCACCTAAAATTGTGTCTGGAACATAGAAGGTATATAGTAAATGTTCACTGAATTGAATTGATTCCAAACAGCCAAAAGGGGACATAAACTAAAACCTAGAATAGTGCTTCTATCATCAGAATGAATGGGCCATCCTACTGTGCACTACATAAGTATGTTCAAATTCCCTGTGCACTTTATCTATACAGAACACTTCCTTTTATACCCATTAATGTTTCTACCCATTTTGTCTTCCCTGCACTCATCTCATATACCAGTTTCTGCTTTGGGAACAATCTAGGAGAGTTGAATGCTGCCAAAACTGACTTGCCATGTGTCCTATGAGCTGTCAATGTAACAAACAGAGACCAACCATCAGTGCACTTCCAAGGATCTCTTAACCATCAGAGGAAAGGTCTAGTTGCTGTCTATAATATTTGCACTAGTAGAGACCTTCCCCATCATTGCAGTGGTAAGTCGTTTGTCATATTGCCTGCAAATTCACTTCTCATTCTGTATCTACCCTGAGTCATGAGTCTTTGGTATAATGTGTTCATTCCTCACCATCACTAATGGTGGATGGGGAAGAAAGTATCTTGAAACATCTCCAAGGTCTCTAGTTGTATTGTTGTAAAACTAGAGAATAGTCTTATGTCTCTTTCCCCTCCTAAAATGCTTCAGCAAATTTCAAGGTGGTGGTTTGGTGAAGCCAGATTGGTGAAGACCATACCAATTTCATGCCATGCACATTCTCTGCTGCCTCTTATTTTCTCTCCTTGCACCATATGCTTGCCAGTACAGCTAATACGAAGGGTGTACGACAAACAGTACAACTAGATATCGGAGAAACTTCTAGTTGAGGATATCCTAAGCAACACTTTTTTTTTCCCATCCACCTGTGGTGATGGTAGGGGGGAGCACATTATACCTGGAACACAGAGGAAATATAATCTGAAGAGTGCATTTCCAGCCAGTAGGCCAAATAGTGTGGATAAGACAAAGACTTGTCAGAAATGTCTGAATAAACAGAAAGTGACAGAGTCTAATCTGGACCATATCAGGTCAGGACACATTCTATTTTTAAAAAAAATCCTTTAAATCCATAACATTTTAAAAATCAAATAAAATTATATAATCTTCCCAATTGTAAAGCACTATAAAAATGTTAGCAATTAATTCAAACAAAGTTCCAACTTCATACTCTCTGAATTTTGGCTATTAGAATTCCTGGGCTCTGAACCCTAATCAGTACCAGTTCTACCATTTGGTTGAGCCCCGTGAAAATCAATGACCCAAAGTCACTCTGGTAACTAACCTGGCCTGGTCTTCACATTTCTTCTATCTCAAATCTTGCCACAAGGGAGGATTACCCTTCCTTTCCCCACCTGGGGATTTCTCTAATTACTGGAACAGGCCAGCCTTGCCTCGGGCAGAGCACAGTACTCAAAGTGAAACATGTTGACAATTCATGAAGACATTTTCTAGTTCATCTCTACATGGAAAATGGGAAAATGAGGTTGTAAGGTAAAACTAATATTACCGAAATATTAATCTTGCCCTAACATTATTTTTTCAACTTACATTCTAATAAATATGGTGTATCATTGTACATGAGTTTTATTCAGCAGGAATTCACTCTATTTTTCCCCTAAGTAATAGACAGGGATCACATACCCAGTTTGTTTGAACCATCACAAATAGAACTTTTATGTTTGGTCATATAAACCAACGTCTTGCTTCTCCTTTGATAAACAAAGTCTGGAGAACATAAAATAGAATCATAGGATCTAGAGCAGAAAAATGTGTTAAGAGATAATCTGGTCCAAGAACTACATTTTATAAATGAGTGAACCGATGCCCAGACAGTACAACCGACTTGCCCAAGCTAGTATAGCTAGTAAATGTAAGCATGACCAGAATTTAAAGTTATTGTCTCTGAGTTCATAACCAATTCTCTATACTTTACACTGTATCATTTTTACACTTTAAGCTAATCATAGTCTTTGCTAACAATATACATACATAATCTTATAACTGATAAATTAGTTCTTAATAGATTCCACAAATGGTGATTTTATTCCAAAACTTTTAAAAGCAAACATCAAGAACTCTTTTTCAAAATAATGTTGCTTTCTAAAGATGGGGGAGGGGCACATCTAGTATAATTCCTGTCTCATTATTGTTAGGGCCCCAGGTCAGAAGCTGCTTTGCCAGAGTTCATATCCTAGCCTCAGGAAAGTATAGGACCCTAGAAAGGGAATACTCTAATGAATTTGAACCTGAAGACATTGGGGATGCTGATCTATTGAGCTAAGATGGATTCAAGGGACGTAAGCAAACCTTGATGATACATAGAATAACCCATAGGCACTATCAGTAAGATGTCCTGGATGGAGAAGGGAATAATTTAATAATGTCGAATATTTGAAAACTATACCACCTGTATGATACTCTGACCCATTCAGACTGTGCAGGTTTGGCTGGGGAATAAATCCAACCATAAAGACCGTTACTGTGTTTTTCATTCATGTTTGACCCTTTAGGACCCCATTTGGGATTTTCTTAGCAAAGATACTGGAGTAGTTTGCCATTTCCTTCTCCAGCTCATTTTATAGATGAGGAAACGGAGGCAAATAAAGTTAAGTGACTCGTCCAGGGTTATGTATCTAGTAAGCGTCTGAGGCCAGATTTGAACTTAGGTATTCCTGAGTCTAGGCCTGGCACTCCATCCACTAAAGGACTTACTTGCCTGTAAATAAAAAGGATCTCTCATTACACCTCATTTGCACCATCCATGATGCTGATGTATGACTGGTCTTTCTGTTGCCTCAATTTCTTTGCCTTCCTGATAAACAAATTATTTCCCACCAGCTGTTCTGCTTGGTATCAACTCCACTATCATCATGCTCCTGCCCTGAGTACTCTTCCTCTCTCCACTCTCCTTTGTAGTTTCATTTGCATGTTTTCTTTCCCCATTAGATTGTGAGCTCCTTGCTGGTAGGAACCGTTTTGCTTTTTCTTGTTTTCCCAGCACTTGGCACAGTTCCTGGCACATAGTAGGTACTTAATACATGTTTATCATATAGTACTGTTTTATTGACAAGTTTTGTCCATTAGCATCACTAACTTTTCACATATTCAATCACATATCATTTCTAATAATCCAAACTAATGTAGCCATTCTCCTATGAATTTGTTCAACTCCATAGCTTCCCAATCTTATCCTGATCCTGGCTTTCTGCCCAGGGAACTACTATGTAGCCCTAGACAACAGTTACATTCCAATTCTATGTCACCTCATTCAGAGTTTGATATCTAAGTGATGGACTCCTCAGTGCTTCTACCCTTCTGGGTTACTATTCTCTGTTCTTTACTACTTCTTCTAAGGAAGCATGATTTAAACTGCAGGCACACCATGGAGACACTGTGGCTTTGGTTCCAGAACACTGCAATAAAGTGAAAATTACAATAAAGCAGGTCACATGAATTTTTTGGCTTCCCAGCACATATAAAAGTTATATTTGCACTATATTTTATTCTATTAAATCTGCAATAGTATTAAATTTAAAAAATAATGTACATAATTTAAAATATTTTATTACAAAAAAATGCTAACCACCATCCAAGCCTTCAATGAGTCATAATCTTTTTTGCTGGTGGAGGGTCTTGCCTCAATGTTGACAGCTGTTGACTCATCAGAGTGATGGTTGCTGAAGGTTGAGGTGGCTGTGGTAATTTCTTCAAATAAGAAAACAATGAAATTTGCCACATTTATTGACTCTTCCTTTCAACACTTAGAGGCCATGGTAGGGTTATTAAATGGCCTAATTTCAATCTTGTTGTAACTTAGGGAATAGGGAGGTCTAAGGAAAGGGAGTGAGATGAAGGAACAGCAGCTGTTAGAGAAATCAGAACACACACAACATTTATCAATTAGGTTCACTTTCTTATATAGGCACAATTCATAGCACCCCAAAATAATTACAATAGTAACATCAAAGATCACTGATCACAGATCACCATAACAGATGTAATAATGATGAAAAAGTTTGAAATATCAGAATTACCAAAATTTGACACAGAGACATGAAGTGAGCACATGCCATTGGAAAATGGTGCCAATAGATTTCCTTGATGCAGGGTTTCCCCAAACCTTTAATTCATAACAAAAAAAACATGATATCTGCAAAGTGCAATAAAACAAAACACAATAAAATAATGTAGGCCCGAAGGTGTTTATTCTAAAACCTCAGATGAAACCCTAATTTAGGATTACCTTCCACATTTCCTGAGCTAGCAAAACTGAAGAATTCATACATGATGTCCAACATTCTGTTAGTGATCCTGTCCATTCTTGGCTAACTAATCTGATTCTCAAAGTACATACATACAGTTCACTTCTGGATCCATCCTCAAAGGTTTTCCATCTTGGTAAGAACTATGAGAACTTGACCAACGTTGGTAGAACATTTGAGAATCCAGGGTCATATGCACATCATGATGAGACATCAGAGTAGAAAAACCAGTCTGATGGCTCACACGGTCTTTTCTTCTTCCAGTCATAAGAGAAATGTTATAAGGTATGGGGGTATTGAAACCATGACATCCCTCCTTACTACATGGTCTGCATAAGCTTGGTCTATCTCCTTAACATTCTCATGCCAATTAGGATGAGAGTTTAAATCTACTAACACTTCTGATTTGTTATATCTGAATTCTTTCATCTAGTTTCTCCAGGAGTCATCAAATTGTGATAGTGATAAATAGGGAAGAAAGAAGTCTAGTAACTACCATGGTTCACTATCTTCCAGAAATTGCCAAGATAATGTGATTCCTTAAAGGAAGTTTCTCCAAAAAAAAATCTCAAATCCAAGATATATAAGGAATTGATTCAAATTCCTAAGAATCACAGCCATTCCCTAATAGAGGAATGGTCAAGGGGTATGGAGTCACATTTCAAAGGAAGAAATACAAGCTCTCAAAAATCAAACTGGGAAAAAAAAGTTCTGAATCACTAATTAAAGACATGCAAATTAAAACATCAGAGATGTTCTACCTTATACCCATCTGAAAGATGACAAAAAAGGAAAATGACAAATACTAGAAAGGCTGAGGGAAAAGAGGTAGGCTAATTCAATGTTAGTGGAGTTGTACAATTCAACTATTATGGAAAGCAATTTGGAGCTATGCCTCAAAAGTCACTGAACTCTGCATACTCTTTTACCCAGTTATACCACAAATAGGCCTATAGCCCAAGGAAATCAAAGAAGGAAGAAAAGAAACATTAAATAGAAAATTAGCTATATCAGCTCTTTTCATAGTAACAAAAAAAATCCCCTGGAAAATAAAGGAATGTACACCAATTGGAGAATGACCAAAGAAATATTGGCATATGAATATAACAGAATGTTACTACACCATAAGATATGACGAAATGGACAATTTCAGAGGAAACTGGTAGGACCTTTGTGAAATGATACAGAGTAAGGTGAGCAGAGTTAGAACAATTTATATTACAAAAATATGAAAAAATACAATTTTGAAAGAAAGCAGATTTCTGTTCAACGCAATGACACACTATAACTTCATAGAAGCAATGATGAAACATATTATTCATCTCCTACCAGAAAGATAACGGACCTAAGATGTAGAATGAGAAATGTTTTTCGTCACAGCCAATGTAGAAATTTTGATTATGCATATTTGTTATGGGGGTGTGGAGACTGTTTGTTTTTCCTTTTTCAATTGTTCAGTGGGAGAAGAGAGAAAATAAACATGTTTTAATCAGAAAAAATAATAAAATAATATTAACAATAATACAATTAACAATAAAAAATTGCTAAAGAAAGAGAACGTGATTCCATTTGCAGTTGGGAAAATGGGGACAGAAGTGCCTTCCCATGAATCAATGGTAGGAGCAAGACTAGGATCCAAGTTTTCCATTCCCTAGACAAAAATATGACCCAATGTATCTACCTGGTTTCAAACCCCAGACCCTAGGCCCCAAACCATGCTTAACTCTTTATCTCCCTGGGGAATCTTATCATATGCCCTGCTACCTGTTCCGCTTCCCCCTGACCTCCTGCAACTATCTTTCCACCTCTTGCTCTAGGGAAAGCACTGCTTCTTTGGAAAAAAAAATAAAACATTGGTTTATTCTCCTAGAGCTCTACTTACCATATTTGTGATGCTCTGTTGGCCACTCATCCCTTATTTCTTTATCTCTCTCTTACTAGAATGTAACCTTCTGGAAGGCAGGGATTGACTTATTCTTATATTTGTATCACCGGTATTTAACACAATGCTTGTCACAGAGTAAGTACTTAATAAATGTTTTTATTTCATTCATCCATTCTAGTCCAGTCCTCTTTTAACTAGTCTATGCTGCCTTTTAGTGGTAATAAATGTTTAACATTCTTATCCACTTTACACATTTCCCTCTAAAATGAAAACTGAGAAAGCATTCATTGGCATTCCTTCCCTTGTCCTCTTTGCATTCTTTACCAATGCAGATGAGCAAGTTCATAAAAATGCATCACAGACCCATTTAAACTGTGTGATTAACTGCTAATATGAGATATTAACTTGTAGGATTTTATGGAGATCATCATGTATAATTATATTTGATGGTATATGATAATTACCTGTTTGGTTGCATTTTAAAGTGTGATGGCTTGAGAACATTCATCATTCCATGTATGGCTTACTCAAAATCTTATATAAAGTTGCTACTCACTTGTATTTAATTTTTTTAAAGAACAAAAACTTTTTTCCTTTTAAGTTCAAAGAAAATGGATTAATATTAGGTAACCTCTAATAATAATTCTGAAACTGGGAGATTAACTGAGAAAACCTATTTTTGAAATGGAATGGTCTAATCAAGATTTTAGATAGTTCAGTTTTATGTGTATATATGGTTTTTACACTTATAGTTAAAATGATAAAACTTCTATTTAATTGTGAGTTATAAAAAAGAGAGGACATATGCCATAAAACATGTGAGGGCCCTGTCTCTTTCCCAGTTGCTCCCTCTGCTGCTAGATAAAAATGGAGTCTTTGCAGCAAGCTCTCAGATACAAAGTCATGAGATTAGCCTGAGGTCAATCATCATCAGTGGTTACTGATCTTTGGTAACCTGAATGTCTCAAGGCAGCTCCCAAATCCGTTCAGCTCCACACAGATACCATAGGACAAGAAGACACCCACGAGCAAATTCCATTCTCCCAGAAACATAACATAGAAGGCTTTTCTCTTCTGGAATAGTTCCCAAGTTGCTTCCCCAGAAGAAAACAGGCACAGCAAACAAGGGAAAAGGAGAACTCAGCCACTGATGGCAAGGAGAGTCATGCTCTTTAGTAAAATGTTCTGAGCATCCATTTATAGCCTGATCCCACTCAGAGGCTGGGATCTGCTAACTGGATTTGGAGTCAATGAATGTGGGTTTGAGTCTGAGCTCTGCCAAGGATTAATTGCATGACCTGGCCTAAGGGATTTTGTTTCTCTGGCCTTCAGTTTCCTCATCTGTCAAGAGAGGAAACTGTTTTAGTTAACCTCAACTATCATTTCCAGTTCTATATGCATCTATAAATAACTCTTCTGAAGAGCTGAAGAGTGAGCAGATTTGATAGCCAGCACAGAAATCCTCCCTGCTCTGGATTCTATAGTTCTAACAGCATGATTCTTTCTGGATGGGAAGCCTAGGTTTTGTACGTCATAGTATCGAGCATGGGCATCTATGGCCCTTCACAAACTCCATCCCTATTCCTCAGATTCGTGATGAATCAACCAAGCAATGATCAATCATTAAGGCTTCCTATTTGTCAGGCACTGTGCTAAACATGGATTTTCTTTTCCAGCTAAGCAGAAACCAGCAGGAGATATGACATCTCTTACTTGACTTGCTATTAAGCACAGTTCTCAGGTGCATAATAAAGAAATGTCATTGCTGTTACTTATGACAATGACATTTGCATAGCACATATTGCAGCATTTATGTTGGCCTGGTTTATGTCAACCTCTGCTTAGAAGCATAAAAATTCATGTTTGGGGTCCTATTTAAAACAAGCAAAATCCATGTTCTGTAGTGTTTTCCCAGGTGCTATAGCTGAGTGGGTTGCAAGGTGCTGACTGACACCTCCTTAGTTCTGGGAAGTTATTGCATCAGAATGGGACTGAATCATTGTGAAAGTAAACAAGTAAGAGTAATTAGGAAGCTCAGCTCTGGAGCTAAGTATCCAGAGGCTATGTTTGAAGCAAAAGTGAGGTCAAAGAAAATATCACAATCCAGCAAAGTGACAAGGTGTTGATTAGAAGGGAGAGCTCTCAATGGAGCCACATTCAATTTTTTTGACCGTGAGCAAGTCACATAATTTTTCTATCCCTCAGTGTCCTCATCAGGAAAATTGGGATGATAATAATAGCACCTACCTGTCAGGGTTGCTGTGAGGATAAAACAAGATAATATTTGTAAATTTCAAAGTACCATCTAAGTATTCATTGTTATTTTTCTCTTTTGAATACTATTGAAAATGTGATTTTCATGCTGCTGTGAAAACTTTTGAAAGGCATTTTTCCATTCTTCTTAAACATAATTTGGTGTCATAAACAGATGGACTGTTTATAGTTTGTACACATAAAGCTTTACTAAATGGATATGAAATATGCTAAGCCTGAGACAACTCCTCTGGGAACAAATGTATATGCTCACTTTTCTAATTATTAACAAAATGAATCTTTTCTGCTGCCATTTTTAGCCTACTAATAAAAGTATTCAATTTAGGGCAAGAAAGAAGTCCTTAATTGGGCAGGATACAGAGATTTTTATACCCCAAATGCAAAGCCTAGGTTCTAGCCCTGGTATTTCTCCAGCCAACAGAGAAGAATGGCTTCTTTTGTCCATGTTGTCTACATCCAGGAGGCTGGGGTCTGGGATAAAGTTGCTTAAAAAAAAGTACAAATGACAGGTTACTGTAACAACAATGTCGTTAGCAACTGCTGACCAATGACGATAGCATACAGGAAGGCTGCTAGCACGGGTTCTTTGATCTGCTTTTCTAAGGAAAGCAACTTTAAGGAGTTAACAATCTCACTTTAACTAAGCATACACATTATTCACTTAGTTCAGGGGAAAAAGTTAGCACCCTGAACTTCAGAGCAAATACAAACAGAAATTACAAGCATACACTACATAAACAGAGCAAACACACACAGAAATCAACAGACAAGCCTCTATCTGTCTGACCAGGGAATTAAAGTTATCAGCGAGAGAGGCACCAACATCTGGGTTTTCAAATCCTGGGGCTCCTTAACAGCTGCCCAGGGTCTCTACATCAATACTGTTCCAATGAGCGAGCCCCAAACAAAATGCTAACCTCAGAATATATGTACCCTTTTTCAGGTTCAGATCACTTCAAACCTCTCAAGGATTTCATGCCTCTTGAAGTCTTCATACCTATGATGACCTAACTAGCAAAGGAATGTGTGCCTTCCTACCAAGTCAAGACTCAATCAAATGCACTTGATTGCCTTAGTGCTGAGAAGTGCTCTAAAACAAAAGACAAAAGACAACAAAAAGTCCCATTTTACTTACAATTACATTTACTTGAATAGTTTCTACTGGGACATCGTGCACAATGGCCCTATAAAAATATTAGCTCCCATGTGAGCATGTGACTGAAGAGGAAGTTTGGGATATATATGTTATACATTAAAGATTTCAAGAGGTAAACTTTAAAACTCTGTGGCTGTTTGACAATATTCACTTGTATATTAATTGAGTTTGCTATGTGTTAGAAATCATGGAGTAGATAGATATGTATACATATAAATCTAATGTATTATGTATATGCATAATCACAGGCAAGAAGACCAAAATACCTCTTATTGTCCAGTTATTGTTCAGCTACACATAAAGGGTGAGAGTAGGGGCAATGTAGATGGCATAAACTAATGATTACATAGAGAACTCGGATGCATTTTCAATCAGGCACAAGCCAATGCTCCTCAAGTTTATGTCACCTAGTATGAAAAAAAGTATAATAGAATGCCAAAGAAATCTCTCTTTCATAAGCCTTTGGCTTAGCAACTATTACAATGCCCCAGAACAAACATATTGCTTCTGGCACCATCTAAAAGAATCACAAGGTAAAGAATGCACCTAATATTTTGTGTTTTCTTCAGTATTTTGTCTTGCTCTATGATATTGAAAGGCAGGTCTTGTTTAGGGTACCAAAGTGAGACACTGTTCCCAGGAGCTATTGCAGAACGTTTTTCAACAGTGAGAACAGAATAATAATTCTGTTACTAAATTCAAAGTGACACGTGTGTGTCTCAGAGTGGGGATACATTTTAACATGTTTCAGACTGAGCCTCCTTTATAACAATTATCAATTCTTTCCTTCATAATTAGACTTTGCATTCAGAATTTTCCTTTTGTAACTCATCACAGACTACAAAAGATTGTTATGATGATGGTAATTTTAAAGACAGAAGTTACAAAATATTGACTGACCGTGGTATTTCTCAATAAGACAAAATGAATTCATGAAAGACTTGATTTGAAGTCAAATTCTAGATTCTGATTATGTCACCCTGCTTCATTCATTCCACCATTCAATAAACATATCTTGAGTCCCTAATCTTTGCCCAAAATTGCACTCGGCACCCAAGAGGATACAAGAAGTACAAAACAGACCTGGGGGGGGGGGGCGGAGCCAAGATGGCGACTGGAAAGCAGTAACTGGCGTGAGCTCCCCACCAAGTCCCTCCAAAAACCTACAAAAAAATGGCTCTGAACCAATTCTAGAACTGCAGAACCCACAAAGTGGCAGAGGGAAGCAGGGGTCCAGCCCAGGACAGCCTGGATGGTCTCGGGGTAAGGTCTGTTCCGAACGGAACTCCCAGCCCCCAGCTGAGGGGAGGAGAGCTGAGCCAAGCAGAGCCCAGCGCGCGCGGCGCAGTGCGGCGCGGCAGATCGCGGACCGACAAGACCAGGAGTGGAGCGGAGAGTGCCCTAGCATGCTGAATTAATGAGCTGTGGCATGTACCAGACCTCACAACCCACAAACAGCAAAGACAACACAGAAGGTTAGTGGGAAAAGCTGCGGGATGCGATGGAGTTTGCGGTTCGACTACCACCCCTGAGGCAACGGAGGCGGGGCAGCTTTAGAAATTCAGCTGCAGTTGCTTCTGGCCCCAGGCCCACCTGGTGGGAGGAATTAAGTGGCTGATCAGAGCAGGAGTGCAGAGCCTGCTGAAGATTTAAGCCCAGTCTGGGTAGGGGGTTTTTGGGGACGGAGGAGT
>JAQQSZ010005717.1:0-13800 GCA_028646595.1 Phalanger gymnotis | reverse complement strand
AAAAAAAAAAAAGAACTGAGATAGTAGCTGCCCTTGCCCTGGGGATACAAATAGGGAAAAACAGATATTATGAACCACCTTTATAGAATAAAAAAATACTCAAAGAAATAAAATGGATAAAAAGGCTCTCCTTCTTAGAAGGAAAAATGAGACAGGCCATTAGAGAGCCATTCTGCAAAAAGGCAAGAGGTCAGATGGAGTCACAAGCAAATTCTAGCAAACGTTTAGAGGAAAAGCAGTTCCTATGCCACATACCCTCTTTCTAAACCTAGAGAAAGATAGTATTAAAGAAATCTTGGTTGGGGCCTTGCCCTGGTCAATAAGGTAAACTCAGGAAAAGAAAGACAAAAGGATTTTATTAGCACATGAAGGCAGTAAGTAAGCAGTTGGGTATGGCCTCCTGCATTCAAACTGTGCCCTGCTTTTTATAGATAGAAGTAAACAATTTCCATATGAGGGCAAATGTATTTTGATTAGTACACATAATTATGAGGGAGATGGAATTAGTGCTCATAGGCAAGGATATTTCCGGACTGCCATCTCCTGCAGGCTGGCTGAATATGTACTCAAAGTCTAAACAAGGTTTTTAAAATGGAGTCACTCAGACTGACTGCACAAGTAGCTGGCTTTGCATAATGGCAGGTGGCAGCATTGTGGACAAATGGAAAAAGAAAATCATAGGCCACTATCTTTAATGAATACAAATACAAAAATATTAAATAAAACTTTTACAAATAGAATGAAAACATTCTGTTGTGACCAAGCAGTAAGAATGCAAGGATGGTTTAATACCAGGAAAATAATCAATATGAAAAAAATCATGTCAACAAGAGAAAAAATTAACTGCAGGATATCATTAGATGAGGGAATGGAAAATTCATTTATTAAGTGGTTACTATGTGACCTTTCTTCCTTCCTTCTTGTTCATGTTCTTCCTCTTCCTGTTGTTTTGTTGTCATTGTCCTTCTCCTCCTCTTCCTCCTCCTCCTCCTCCTTTTGCTTCTCCCTTCTTACACAAATAGGGAGGTGATGGCCGTGGTTGTGGTTTAGAAAGGTATAAAAATGGTGAGCAGAACCATAGGGGAATAGATTAACAAATCTTTTTGAATAATATGGCAATATTGAGTTGATTATGTTTCCAGAACTGGAAAAGAGGAGGTTGGGGAGTGTGTGTATGTGTGAGGTATCCTCTAGTCATGACAGTGGACCTCCAGATTAGAAGTTCCAGACATGAAATAGTTAAGACGTTTAGGACATGGGACCTGATCTGGGGACAAGACAACAGGTAAAAAGATGCCCAGGCAGTAAAGTGAAGTATATCTGGAGTCTGCTTAGATATAGTAGGCTATGTGAGGCACCCAACAGTCTGAACAGTGGAGCTCCAGGGAGGAAGTTCTGGACACAAAAGGGTTAAGTCTTCCAGAACTAGAGACATGGTTTAAAGCAGGAACTGAAGGGTACTATACCTGTGCAAATCCCTGTGTTGTGCTTGAAGATTGAACTATGCCAATATACTCTTTTTTTTTTTGACATGTTCAGTCTTATGCTTTATTTATTTATTTAAAGATGTTTTGTTTCAATCAGCCAAGATCTACTTTCTAACTCTCCTACCGCCACCCCCAATTGAGAACACAAGGAAAACAAAACCCATTACAAACATGAAGAGTTAATTAAAAGAAATATCCACATTGGCCATATTAAGAAAAGTTATGCCTCATTTTGCACTCTGAGTCTTTCACTTCTCTATCAGGGTGTGGTTAGCATGTTTCATTACTAGTCCTCTGGAATCTGAGTTGGTCATTATGTTCATAGAAGTTTGGCACAGCAGAATTTTATCATATTTATGTACCATTATATTTGGTGTTTGGCCATTCCCTAATTTATGGGCACCCTCTCATGTTCCTATTCTTTGCCACCTTAAAAAGAATTGTAAATATTTTTGTACATTCTTAGAATTTGTTTTGCTTAGGACCAATTCCTACCTTAATCTATCTTCCCTCTAATTCCGCCTTTCCTCTCCTATTGTCCTGTTGAGTGAAATGTTTTTCTGTATCCAATTCTTTCTCTCTCTTTGTCTCTTTCTGTCTCTGTCTCCTTCTGTCTCTGTCTCTGTCTCTGTCTCTGTCTCTGTCTCTGTCTCTCTCTCTCTCTCTCTCTCTCTCTCTGTTTCTTTCTCTGCCTCTGTCTCTCTGTCTTTCTCTCTTTCTGTGTTCTTCCTTCTTTTGACCAGTTCAGATGACACTAAGTTTCCAGTGTCATTTACTCCCTCTGCCTCCTCATCCTTGTTTATATAGATAGCTACTAGTGCACCCTGATTATGTGAGATAATTTTCCCTTCACCTTTCTTTGCCTTTTCCACAGTGTATTTCTCTTCTTCTCTCTTCCTGTTCTTTTCTGAAGATCATCTAGATAGATGTAACAGAACCACTCCCAGGCCTTGTCTGATTAGACTCCCTCTATAGTTAAGATTTGAGGGAAATCATGGAAGAGAGGAAGCAGAGATGAAGAGGGAGAACATTCCAGGAATGGGCAACAGCCAGTGAAAATGACTGGAGTCTGGAGAATGAGTATCTTATTTGAGCGATAGTGAGGGTCAAGGGTGGGTGGGGGGATGCTGTTAGAATGTCACTAGATTGAAGAGTACGTGGAGGTGTAAGGCATAAGAGGACTGGAAAGGTAGAAGGGGGCCAGGTTGTCAAGGGCTTTGAATGCCAAACAAAGGTTTTTGTATTTGATCCTAGAGATGACAGAGAGCCACCAGAGTTTATTGAGTACGGTAGTTACATGGTTGGACCTGCGATTTAGGAAGGCTAATTAGGCGGCTGAATGGAAGCCGTTGCAGTAGTCCAGGTATGAGGTGGTGAGGGCCTACGCCAGGGTGGTTGCAGAGGAGAGAAGGGGAAATATGTGAGAGCTATTGAAAAGGCAAAATTGAGAGGCCTTGGCAACAGACCGGATAGGGAGGAGTAAGAGAGAGTGAGGAGTTTGAGGATGACGCCTAGGTTGCCAGCCTGAGGAAGGATGGTAATGCCTTTGATAGTAATAGGGAAGTTCAGAAGTAGAAAGGGTTTGGTGGGGCATGAGTTCAGTTTTTTTGGGGAGGGCTAGGCAATAGGGGTTTAGTGACTTGCCCAGGGTCACACGGGTAATAAATGTCAAGTGTCTGAGGCCAGATTTGAACTCAGGTCCTCTTGGTTTCAGGGCTAGCGCTTTATCCACCTAGCTGCTCCCTGTGAGTTCAGTTTTGATGAAGTTAAATAGGCTAATGCTGCAGGTTCTGCATTTATACCTTACAGGCATGGATGAATTCCCCAATAAAATATAATTTACTATGACGGCTTCAGCCTCTACTCAATTAGAGACGCCATCTTGCTTTCCTCGCATATCCTTAAGAAATTTGCCCAGTTAGCATATGGATTAGATGCAATTTATTTATTGGAACTCTAAAGTAAAAATGTCGTCAGGTTAACATCCTAAGCAGTTGCAATTAAGCTACGGAGATTTTGTTAGGGTTTGATTTTCCAATCTCCCTACTCTCTCTCTGGTATCCTGTAACTCTGTTCTTTCAGTGGGGAGGTCATTTGGGTAGAGGAAGGTTTCTGAGCACCCTCAGTATTAAGATCAAAGGAGGCAAAAGAAATTGTCCTAAGGCAATCAGCTCCTGTCATCTCAACCTAATCAGCTTACACCATCTCATGACTTCTCCTCCAACTTCCCAGGCAGCAAATCGAACTCCTGGCTCCTGCTTAGGGGAACCTGGGTCTGTGCTGCTTCAATAGGCTGTCTACAGAAAGCCCTCTGAAGGCATCTACTCTGTACATTTCTTGTATGTAAATAGTTGTTTGCCTGTTGCCTCCTCTAATAGATTGTGAAAAGCTTGAGGGTATTTTACTCGGTGCTTATTAGCACAGTGCCTGGCACATAGCAAGCACGTAATAAATGCCCATTGATTGACTGAGAGGCCAGCCAGGCACATTTCTCCACATTTCTTCCTGAACGTAAGATGTTTCACAACACCACTCAGAGAGAGACCTGCCAGAGTGTGACTGACACCTAACCCCCGGTGACTTCTCTTTTAATACATGGTCTTCCTAGAGACCTCTTTACTTCCGCTTTCTTTTGGCCTATAAGTTTCAGAGAATGTAGGGGAAGACAAGGAAACACTATATAGCTGAAAGCTGTTTCACAGGGAAATTAATTCAAAACCATAGAAACATCTGCAAGAAGGATAAAAAGTATATATTTGGAACTATGAGCTAACATTATAGGCAATTACAAAACATTAGAAAATTTCTCTCTAAAACTGCAGTGAGGTGGAGCAGCGGGTAGAGCACTATACCCGGAGTAAGGAAGACATTCATTCAAATCTGCCTTCAGACACTTATTAGCTGTACGACCCTGGGCAAGTCACTTAACCTCTGTTTGCTTTGGTTTCTTCATCTGTAAAATGGGGACAATAATAGCATCTACCTCCCAAGGCTGTTTTGAGGATCAAATGAGAAAATTTGTAAAGCACAGTACGTGGCACGTGGTAAGCGCAATATAAATGTTAGTTTATTATAATTATTTATTGTCATCATTACTCTCACCACTCTTATCTAACGGTCTTAGGAATGTTGATAATAGCGATAAAGCACAAAAGATAAATGAAAAGAATAAGTATTGGCAATGAAGAAATTAAATTATTTCTCTTTTCAAATGACATGATCTTAAATTAAAAAAACTCTAGATGCTCAGAATAATTATCAAGAGAGGTAATAAATTCCTTTAGCAAAGTGGCAGACTAGTATATAAATCCATAAAAGCAATCTGCATTTCTGCATATCACAGATGCAAAATAAATAGAAACTGATAGAAAGGGGAATTCAATTTGCAATAATTGTGAAATTTATCATATTTTAGGATGGGAATTTATCAAGACATACAGGTAACTTTTATGGAGGGAACTTCAAAATGATTTGGATAGAAATCAAGGAAGAACTAAGCTAATTGAGGACTAGTGCTTGCTTATTGGGAGGCTCCTTCCATAGAGTAAAAAGACAATACTTTCTCAGTTCATTTATAGGCTTAGAGCAATACCAATGAAGTCACCAACAGGCTATTTTGTGGAAATTGATTGGCTTATAACAAAAATATTATATAGAAAAGTGGATGAACAGGAATGCCAAGAAGATATATGAAAAAGAGAATGAGGAAAGGAGGATGCATTCCAAACAGATTTCAAGATGTGCTATAAAATGATAATTATGAAACTGTCCCATCATAGAAAAAAAAAGGGAAACATTTCATTAATATAGATGAGGGAGCTCATAAATAAAACTGGCTATTATAAGAAGTTAGGGTTTGAGTTATTGAATAGTGATTCCATATTTCAAAAATTATTGGGGAATGGAACCACTATTCAAAAAAATCTTTTGGGAAAATTTGGTATCATTATGATGATCAATGGATTTAGATCTATGCCATCATCCAATTTTTTTTGTGGGGGGGGATTTAGACTAGATCTGTGATTTCATTGACTTGGGAATTCCCTCTAATAATTCATGTTTGTCACCTTTGTGACTTACAGAGCTGCCTGGAGCAGTAGTATCAAACTCAAATAGACACAGATCCCTGTCTGCCATATGTTGACTTAGAAAACCACAAATTAAACATTTTTATTTATTTTGTGAAACATTTCCCGATTACATTTTAATCTGGTTCTGATTTTTTTGAGGGCAAATGGCCTGTAGGCCATGAGTTTGACACCTCTGTTGAGAACACTGAGAGATCAAGTGATTTGCTGAGGGTTAATATGTGCCAAATGTAGGATTTAAATCTTGGTCTTCTTGTCTTCAAGGCCAGATCTCCAACCATTACACAACACTGTAATAGAGAATTGCACCACAATGCAACAATCAAATTAGGTCATGCTGGCTAACCGAAAACCAGATATTATGAAAACTGGATCAATGCTCTACATATAAAATAATCTTAAAAAAGGGAAGAAAAATGAATAATACATTAGTATCAGTTATTGATGCATTCAAAACATTAAAAATGAAAGAATAGGAGAATTTTCCTGTAAAAGGATAAAAAGTTGCTGTTGTGTCTCCCTCCTGTTTGATTCTTTAGCCACAAAAATATAAATCAAGGTTTAGTCCCAGTGCCTCAGGTCTCCTACTAGAGAGGACCCTGACAAGTGTCTAATTTCTCATTCCCAACAGAGTAAAGAAAGCTTTTTGCTTTTAACCTGTGTGAGCTCTTTGGTATTTTTGGAGTTAACAGTGTTCGCAAAACCTCTGTGACTCTTCGGTCATTTGTAACCAGAGTTGACAAAGTATACATTTGAAAGCATTATAGTTAGCTGACAGTGCTAATATTATATGCAATGGCAACATTTTAGAAGCCTTTAGCTGGGGGAAGAGAAGAAAAAATTTGGGAGGGACATGACAGCTGTCTTCAAGTATGTACAAGAGGAAATGGACTTATTCTGTTTGGTCTCTGCGGAAAGAAGAAGAAAGAATGAAAATTGTAAAGTGCCAAATTTGGGTCTGATGTCAAGAAAACAATCTCTAACAATCAGTATTATCTAAAGGTAGGATTTGCTGTCTTCAAAAAGAGGCTGGATGACCTCTTGTCAAGTGTGCTATGGTGGGGAATTCCAGGAAGGTATCTTATCAACTCCTTTCCAAAGCTGATATTCTGTTGAAACATACCTATTGAGGTGAGGGTATTCCACATCCAGATTGATATCTTTGGGATGGTGAATTGGGCCATCTTTTGCTTCAGTTCTTACCCAGCCCTTAGTCATTGAATGGGCATGGCCTCAGACAGACCTGCGAAAGACCTTCATTTAGAAAGACCAAGGTCACCCACTGCATCTTGGGCCATCGCTGGTTGTCTTGACCATTAGCTTGCCACTGTATGCTGAGGAGAGAGGCTAATAACTTTGCCCAGCTCTGCCTCACTCAAACCCAACTCACGTAAGTCAAGTAAAGACACCGTGCTGGTAAGGTCACTAGTATTCTTTGAGAAAGATGAACAACAACAAACAACAACCTATTTAGGTATTTTGAGGCAAGACTTTGAGGTATTTATTATCTGAGTTTAGAAAAAGGTTTTGGCTTTACATGAAGTGCAGTAAACATCATGAACATTGGATACAGTGTAATTATCTATAGGTTTTACTTGAATGCTAGTGAACGTGGAACAATTTCAAGTCATTGTTCTAATGAAATAAAGTACTGCTGCCTTGTGAAACTAGAAACGCACAGCTTTGAAATGCAAAGCACTGGGTGAGTCTAGTGCTAAATTTTACTGCTGTTTGTTGTTTCCAATAGCAATCTGCTTTTTCATTAATGGAGAATTCACACCTTTCAAGTATTTTAAAGATGACAATATTTATAAATGTATAGTTTTGGAGGAATTGTTTGAATTCTATCCCTCGTTTCCTTTGTCACTAGGATAGATTCTTTCAGAAAGTGACTCTCTTTTGAAGTAGTTATGAATCAAATAAATGAAGAAATGATTGGAAACAAAATTTATAAATTTGGTTACATAAAGATAAGAGGATTTTGCATGCAAACAAACACCGAAAGAATTGTGTGAACTGATATAGAACAAAATAACAAGAATGAAGAACAATATAATATGTGAATATAATAATATAACTGAAAATGCACTAAAAATAGTTGAATACTAGTGACCAGTCTTGGTCTTAAAGACATTATTTTGGGATGAGCCTAGCTCAGGTCAATCCAATGATTTAGGATCAAAATTAGAATGTAAAGAGGTACTCATGGACTATAAAATGCAATAATAACTTTCCTTAGAATGAAGTTAAAAACAATATTATTCCTAAAATTAAAAATTCTACTAACCTATTACTGTGCTGTAAGAAATGATGTAGAGGATGGTTTCAGAGAAACCTGGGAAAACTCATATGAAATGTTACAGAGTGAAGTGAGAAGAACCAGGAGAACAATTTAAACAATAATAACAATGTTGTAAAAACAAACAATTGTGAAAGACTTAGGAACTCCCATCAGCACAATGACCAACCACAATTCTAGAGAACTCATGATGAATCATGCTACCCACCTTCAGACATAGAGGTGATGGATTTAGGGTGCAGGCTCTCTCTCTCCCTCTCTCTCTCTCTCTCTCTTTTTCTCTCTCTCTCTCTCTCTCTCTCTTTCTCTCTCTCTCTCACACACACACACACACACACACACATACACATTTTAGATGTGGCCAATTTTTCTCTTCAGTATGTGTATTTGTTTTGAGGGTTTTCTAATTTTTTATCATTGGGAGAGGAGAGTGGGAAGGAGAGAAGATGGAAGAAGAAGAAGCAGGAAGAGGAGGAGAAGGAGAAGAAGAAAGAGAAGAAGAAAATTATTTTTCATTTACCTCCTTCCCCTCCCTTCTCAACTCATGCACATGAAGCTCTCCCTTAAGGAGTTCAGGATTTGGGGTCAACTTAAAGTTACCCCCTCTAGTGAGAAGCCAGATTTTTCCTAGTGAAACTTCCCATGATTCTCTCAGTGCATAGGGCCATCCTAACTGGGGTTTCATCAACATTTTTGTGTGTCCCTTTCTACACGAAGCATACCAAAATTACTCTAGGGGTCCTTTTGAAATAAGTAATAAGCTATTGGAGGTTCAAGAAAATTTCCTCTGGGACCCTATACCAAAGGGCACGAAATTTCTCCCAATGATTCCTTTGCCTTTGCAAAGGCAGTTCTACTGGAATTCCTGATCACAGGACAAGTAGGCTCAGTTAGAGATAAAATAAAATAGGATCAGTCAAGCCCTGAACTAGTGTGTCTCCTAAGAAAAGGGATTAGGCATTTGGGATTAATTTATGGACCTGCAGACATTAAGGATCTCACAGTAAGGCAAGCAGTATAAGTCTCCTTAAAAGCAGAAAAATGACACATTTATGAGTTAGACACCAACATTTTGGGGGTTTGGGCATAATATCAATACTTGTAAAGGAGTCAGTAATATAGCAAGTATCAATACTTAAATATTCACTGAATCTTTATGTGAGTAGTGGAAGCCTTAAAGTAAATTGGAGGTAGGAAGTAAGATTAGGTGAAGTAGAGAAAACCAAATGTAATGTGGACTTTATTCACTATCAAAGGAAGGATCCTGTCCCATATCAGTGATGAGTTAGCAGTCATTGGGGAAATCCCCAGGACTCTCATGAGTCTTCTGCATTGATGTCTGGACTGAGTTAGGACATGTGGGTTAGTTTGAAGAACCTTAAGGAGAAGGTGTGATGGTGGTGGCAACTCAGTTTTTTTGTTGGCCATGCCTATACTAAAAAGGAAGAGAGCCTTAAGAATTGGGAAACACTTCTGTAAGAGGTCATAACCATTTTTTGTTATTGGGGTTATGGGAGTGAGTGATATTTAAAAATAATTTGGTTGCTTGTTTATTTTCTGATGAATTATCTGCCTAGCCTATCTAAATTAAATTTTGCGATTTGATTTCTGGTTCCTACTTGATCCTTGAATATATAATGCACTGAGTTGGAACTCGAGCTGTGATTTTCATAATTAGTTACTCACTATTGCACACTGAACTAAGGGGCAGCTAAGGACCCCAGAGTTGAAAAGGTGCCATGGGCTATAATATCTAAGTTAGGGTAAAAAGGTTCTCTTCACTATTCATAAGGTCTAGGAATATTTATTTTTCACATAAATATTTGGAATTAGCTAACAACTTTTCTCTGGAGATTTTCAAGAATGGAACTTGAAGATTTTGTAGCTTTGCTTAAGAAAATTGGTCCTGCAGCAATGATAGGGAAGAAAAGAAAAGCTGGGTGAGCCTGGGATTGTGCCAGCCAGATCACTAATTTTTATTTCTGTGTTTCTCAGTATCTTGAGATTTCAACATAGGAAGAGCAGAAGCAGGTAAGGACCAAGAAGATCTGAATTTATCTGAATAAACATATGTAGTTTAAATTGTGTGTGTATTTATGTATGATAGGGTTGTCATAATTTAGCTCTCCTAATTAGATGCATTTATATAAATAATTTTCTTGATTTTTTTTCCCATTCATTATCTCCCTATGTCACATCTCATTAAACTACATTTAGCTAATTATCTCATTACAGAACGTCCCTCAACTCTATTTAGAGGCATGCAATATTATGGAGGCTGGTTAAAAACTTCATTATTTGTTGTCAAAGGTGTTACTGGTACTGACAAAATAGCCAGTTATAAGAACAAAAAGGAGAAATAAAACAATTTATCCTTTGTATTTTTTTTTTGGCATCTTCTTTTAAGCATTAATACGTGTCAAGATTTTTTTATTTCAGTTGTCATAATACTTGCAGCCTCTGCCTATATAGAAAGACTGAAGTTGAACCACATGATGACCAGACGGTCTCTGTGAAAGCCAGGGCAACTCAGCCAGAGACCGAAAAAGACAAGAGATTGGTAACATCTGAGGTAGAGCAACATTGCCGTTCAAGAGAATTGGGAGAACATTTTCATTGAAGGGGGAGATGGCTAGGGTGGAAGGTACAAACTCAGAACAAAGAATCAATTGTGGGATTTTGAGTTTTAAGTTCAACTAGAATGAGATGATTGGGGAGATTCTATTCTTTATTTCTATTCTATTGCAGGGCCCTTTTGTTAGAATTCCTTTCAAGGTTTGTTTACTATTTTCTCTTTAGAGCATATAAGGGGAATAATTCTCAAAGTAATTACTGTTATATAGAAAGTCATAGTGAATTGGCAGTGGTTGATGTTGAGAAAGGGAAAAAGGGGGGCTCTAGAATATGGTGGATACATAGATTAATGGAATGTTCTAGTTTAAGGAATTTTAGCCATCATCTGCTCCTATCCCATAGTTACAGATAGGAAAACTGAGGTTAGAGGCAGAGGGGTTGGTGGGGGTGAATCACCTGAAGTTGTGTATCTGATTGGTAACAGAGCTGAAATTATAATGTGCATCTTGTTTTCCAGGCATAGGATCATAGACTGAGGGATAGAAGATGTCTTAGACAAATCACGGACAAGTCAAATCTACATTACAGAAGAATGAGACTAGAGAGGTTAAGTGATTTGTGACATAGATAATAAGTGTTTGCAGTGAGATTCAAATACATCTTTTCTCGACTCCAGGTCCAATCCTTTATCTGCCACATCATGCTGCACTCTTGCCATAACCCCACAGTTATGCCAACTCAGTTAAAATTTCCAGTGGGGAAGAAGCATCCATTGATTGACATGTTTGAGACCATTTTCCTGGTGTTCATAATTAATAATCATGCCACTGTGTTTAAAGCCATTTGGTAAAAGCATATTGCTCTTGCAACTTCAGTGCAGGGATATGAGATGGTACTCAGAGATGCATGTTGCAGCTTCATTTCTCTTCAGAAGACTTGGTTTCCTTAAGTCTAACAGGGGTGGGGAACCTTGGTCTTTGACTAAGGTCTGCACTTGAGGACCTGCACATGTGGCCTTGAGACCATAGGTTCCCCACCCTTGAAGGATAGTCCACTTAGTTCAGAAATGTGGCAAAATGGGAAGAAAGTTATGGTAGGGTAGGAAGATGAACTCTGTGCTGCATAAGCCTAATTTAATTGAAGTAAAGGAGAAGGCTGCAAGTTAAAGTGTCATGTATTAAAAGCTAGAAGAGACCCTAGTGGTCATTTTAGCCATTCTCCTGACTTTGCAGATGATGAAAAGAAAGCCTCAAAAATTGAAGAGATTTTCCCAGGGTCTCTAGAGGGTTAGTAACAGAGCCATATCTGAAAGGAACTGTAACAAAACAAAAGGGCCCTACAACAGAGCCAGCCAGGGCCTCCATTTCATTTTTACCACATCAGTCCTGCAGGGTGAAAGAAAAACAATCCTTTTTTTTGCTCCAATTATTCCCTAATTCTGACTGAGGGATAGAAGATGTCTTAGACAATTAGACTGATTAATGACTTTGTGGGAGGTTGCTGGGATGAAGGACACAGAGTTAGAGAGAGTGGTTAATTGTAGGTTTATTAGTGAGTTAAACTAAAATTGGCTTTAGTTAGCTGGTCTTGGGGCAGTAAAACTGACCTACAGATAAGTAACTTTCTATTCTTTTTCTTGTCTGCTTTCCTTCTCTCCAGAATTATATCACCCTTCTCTCTAAATTAAAAGTGGTAACTTGGGGAAAACTTTGCAAAGAACTTTTATACTGTAAATTCTCTGGATTGGTTGCTTAAAAGTTTAATCACCTTGAACAAATAATCAAATAACATCCAAAATAAGGAACAAAAGAATAGATATATGGACAATAAGCATTTATTAAGAGCTTATTATGTGCCTGATTGGGGCAGCTAGATGGATAGACTACCAGGACAGAGTGCCAGTCAGGAAGATCTGAGTTCAAATTCGACCTCAGATACTTACTAGATGCGTGATCCTGGGCAAATCACTTACCTTGTTTGCCTCAGCTTCCTTATCTGTAAAATAAGTTGAAGAAGAAAATGGTAAACCACTCCAGTACCTTTGCCAAGAAAACCTTAAATGTATTCACAAAGAGTCAGACATGACTGAAAATGACTAAAAGCAACAAAAATGTACCTGATACTGTATTAAACCCCGAGGATTCAAAAACAAACAAAAAGAATGACAGTCCCTCCTTCATGGGGTTTACATTCTAATGAGGGAAGAAAAGATGCAAAAGGCGGCTGAAAAGATGTGTGTGTATTGGAGAGATATAATGAGAATAAGTTATAGTACCTTTGTAAGACAGTAGAGATAAGTTTCTCAACTTAGCACAACTGATTCCATTTTATTTTAAACCTCCATTTTGTGATTGAGCTGCTTTGAATAAGTTGTTTTTCTATAATAAGATAAGCACCTGTGTGTATGACTCACTAAGCAGCATGTGTGCATTCTTTCAAAATTTTCCCCAATTACATGTAAAAATAATTTTAACATTCATTTAAAGAAATTGTGTTCCAAGTTCTCTCCCTCCCTTCCCTCGCCCCTTTTTAAGAATGCGAGAGATTTGATAGAGTATGTATGCGAAGTCATGAAAAATATATTTCTATATTAGCCATGTTGCAAAAGAAAATGTAGTCCAAAAACACCAAGCCAGAAAAATAAAGAAAAATGCTTCTTTTTGCACTCAGATTCCATCAATTCTTTCTCTGAAGGTGGATAGCATTTTTTCATCATAAATCCTTCAGAATTGTCTTGGATCTTTGTATTGCAGGGAAGAGCGAAGTCATTCAGTTGCTCATCATAAAATATTGCCATTACTATATATACTGTTCTCCTGGTTCTGTTCGCTTCACTTTGCTTCATTTCTTATAAGTCTTTCCAGGTTTTTCTGAAAGCATCCTGTTTTCATTTCTTATACCACAGTAGTATTCCATCACAATCATATACCACAATTTGTTAACCATTCCCCACCTGAGGAACACCCCTTCAATTTCTATTTCTTTACCACCACAAAAAGAGCTGCTATAAATATTTCTGTACATGTAGGTCCTTTTCGTTTTCCTTTTGAAACTTTTTTAAAAAAAATTCTCTTTAGGATACTGTTTTAACAATCTGGCTAGCAGCTTCGGTGGGGGGTCCAGATCCACCCACAGCCAGCACCCAGAAAGCTGCCAGACAGCCAGAAAGCCCAGGTTCTTTTGATATGCCTCAATAAGGAGAGCAAGGTTATGTAGGGACCTAATGTAGGGACCTAGGAAAGGATTAATAGTCTCAACAAGGAAATAATTGAAAATATGAGCAGAATGATAAAAATTGTCACAACAAGATTAGCTACCTCTGGGTGGGACCTGACCTCCAGGTGGGGTCTGT
>JAQQSZ010005716.1:0-13801 GCA_028646595.1 Phalanger gymnotis | reverse complement strand
GTATTACTATAGTCATTTACTAGTGTGTATTGTGTACCTAATCTATTCTTGTGAACAGCCATTCTATTTCTTAGCCAGTATCAGATTGTTTTGATGATTACCACTATGTAACATAGCTTGACATCTGGGTAATGCTAGGATACCTTCCTTCCCACTTTTTTCCCATTGATTCCCTTGATATTCTTGACATTTTGGGTTTTTTAGATGAATTTTATTATCCTTCCTTCTAGTTCTATAAAATCATTTTTATCTAGTTTGATTGGTTTGGCACTAAATAAATAAATTAATTTAGGTAGAGTTGTGATTTTAATTATTTTGACAGTCTACCCATAAGAACAAGACTTCTCCAGTTGTTTAGATCTAACTTTATTTGCGTGAAATGTGATTTGTAATGGTTTTAATGTAATTCCTGGCTTTATCTTGGCAGGTAGACTCCCAAATGTTTTATATTGTCTGCAGTTATTTGAAATGGAATTTTTCTATTGCTTGCTCCTGGTCTTTGTTGGTAATCTATAGAAATGCTGATGATTTATCTGTGTTTATTTTGCATCTTGCAACTTTACTGAAGTAGTTGATTATTTCAACTAGTTTTTCATTGATTATCTAGGATTCTCTAAGCATACCGTCATAGTTTTGTTTATATCAATAGTTTTGTTTCCTTATTGCTGATCCTAATTCCTTTAATTTCTTTTTCTTCTCTTATTGCTATAGCTAACATTTCTAGTACAATATTAAATAATAATGGTGATAATGGGCATCCTTGCTTCACCTTTGATCTTAGTGGGAAGGATTCTAGCTTATCCCCATAACAGACAATGCGTGCTGATGGTCTTAGATAGATACTACTTATCATTTTAAGGAAAGCTCCATTTATCCCTATGCTTTCCAGTTTTTTTAAATAGGAATGAGTGCTATATTTTGTCAAAAGCTTTTATTGCCTCTATTGAAATAATTGTATGATTTTCCCTTGTTTTTGTTATTGATAGGGTCTATTATACTGATAGTTTTTCTAATGTGAATCAGCCTTGCCACCTGGCCACAGTGTTTGATACTTGTGATACATATTTGATCCTTGTGATACACACACATATTCTTCCCTTGCTAGTATTTTATTTACATTTTAAATTGATACTCATTAGAGAAATTGGTCTGTAGTTTTCTTCCTCTTCCTGGTGTTATTAATACCATGTTTGTGTTGTAAAATGAATTTGTTGCCTGTTTTTCTGGTCCTGGGGATTTTTTCTGGGGGAAACTTTTCTTAGGGAACTCATTGATATCTTGTTCAATTTCTTTTTCTTAGATAGAGTTAAGTATTCTATTTCCCCTTCTGTTAATCTAGGCATTTTATATTTTTGGAAATATTCAGAAATTTTACTTAGATTATCAAATTTATTGGCATATTTATTGGCATCTTTACTTTGTGTGTGTTTCTCTGCTTCAAGTGTTTTTCTTGTAAACAGCATATTGTTGGATTATGTTTGTTAATCCACTCTGCTATCTTGCTTTTGTTTTATGTTTAAGTGCATCCCATTCACATTCACAGTTATGATTATTAACTGTGTATTTCCCTTCATCCTATTTTCCTTTTGCTTATCCTCCTTTCTCTTACTCTGTCCCACCTCAAAAGTTTGTTTTGCTTCTGATTGCCATCTCCCCTACGGCCCATGCATCCTGTGCCATCTCTAGTCTTCCTGGTGAATATTAGGCCACTGGGCCCAGATGGCTCTGGAGGAGAGAGTGAGGCTGATGACCTTGCACAGCGCTTCCTCACTCAAATCAAAATGCAAGTCATGTCATCATTTCTCTGATGTCATGGTCCTCTTTGAGAATGAAAGACAAACACAACAACAATCCCTAAGACCCATTCCATCCTTCTACCTTCCCTTCTCTTATTGCACTATCCTTCTACTTCCCTGTAGGGCAAGATACATTTCTATACCCAACTGAATACATATGTTATCCCCTCTTTTAGCCAATTCTGATGAAGGTAAGGTTCAAGCACAACCCATCACTCTCCCATTTTCCCCTCTACTGTAAAAACTTTTCCTTTTACATGTCTTTTATGTGAGATAATTTACCCCATTCTACCTCTCCCTTCCCCTTTCTCCCAGTGCGTCCCTCTTTCTCACCTCTTAATTTCAGTTTTTTTAAAAAAAATCATCCCATCGTAGTCAACACACACTCATGTAACTGTCCTAATAATGAGAAATTTCTTAAGGAGTTACAAGTATCATTTTCCCATGTGGGAATGTAAATAGTTTAGCTTTATTATTTGAATCCCTTGTGATTTCTCTTTCTTTTTTTAATAGTTTAACCTTATTATTTAAATCCCTTGTTATTTCTCTTTCATGTTTACCGTTTTTATGCTTCTCTTGAGTCTTATATTTAAAAGTAGTATTTTCTGTTCAGCCCTAGTTTTTTCTTCAGGAATGCTTCAAAGTCCTCTATTTCATTGAATATCAATTTTCCTCTTGAAGGATTATACTCAGTTTTGGTAGGTAGATTATTCTTCACAATTCTAACCCCTTTGCCCTCCAGAATATCACATTCTAAACTCTGTGATCCTTTAAAGTAGAATCTGCTAAATTTTGTGTTATCCTGACTGTGGCTTCATGATATTTGAATTGTTTCTTTCTGGCTGCTTGCAATAGTTTCTCCTTGACCTGGGAGCTCTGGAATTTGGCTATGCCGTTCCTGGGAGTTTTCATTTTGGGAATCTCTTTTGTGGAGTAATCAGTGGATTCTTTTAATTTCTATTTTACCCTCTGGTTCTAGCATATTAGTGCAGTTTTCTTTGATAATTTCTTAAATGATGATGTCTAGGCTCTTATTTTGTTGACAGCTTTCTGGTAGTCCAACAATTCTTAAATTATCTCTCCTTAATCTATTTTCTAGATCAATTGTTTTTTTTAATGAAATATATTACATTTTATTCTATTTTTTTTTTCATTTTTGGCTTTAATTTACTGTTGCTTGCTATCTCATTGAGTCATTAACTTCTACTTGCTCCATCCTAGTTTTTAGGGAATTATTTTTCCCACTGAATTTTTAAAAAAATTTTAAAATTTATTTTTAGTTTTCAACATTCATTTCCACAAGATTTTAAGTTACAGATTTTCTCCCCATCTGTACCCTCCCAACATCCCAAGATGGCATGTATTCTGATTGCCCCTTTTCCCAGTCTGCCCTCCCTTCTATGACCTCACTCCCCTCCCCACCTTGTCCCCTTTCCCCTTACTTTCTTGTAGGGCAAGATAGATTTCTATGCTCCCTTGCCTGTATATCTTATTTTCCAGTTGCATGTAAAAACAGTTTTTTAAAAAATTTGTTTTTAAAACTTTGAGTTCCAAATTCTCTCCCTTTTTCCCTCCCCACCCACCCTCTTTGAGAAGGCAAGCAATTCAATATAGGTTATACATGTGTAGTTATGCAAAACACTTCCATAATCGTCATGTTGTGAAAGACTAACAATATTTCCCCCCATCCTATCCTGTCCCCCTTTATTCAATTTATTTTCCTTTGACCCTGTCCCTTTTCAAAAGTGTTTGTTTTTGACTACCCCCTCTCCCAATCTGCCCTCCCTTATATTATTCTCCACCTCTTATCACCTTCCCCCCTACTTTCCTATAGGGTAAGATACCCAATTGAGTAAGAAATTATTTTCTTCAGTGAGCTATTGTTCCTCTTTTTCTTCCATTATATTTTTAATGTGTTAATTTTACACAAAATAAATTCCTTGAAGCCAGAGACTGATAATATTCCATTACATTCTTTCACTACAGTTTGTTTAGGCATTCCCTAGTCACTGGGCATCTACTTTGTTTCCATTTCTTTTCCACCACAAAAAGTGTTTGGTTCTATGAATTTTTTTTTTGATGTATATGTTTTCGTGTTCTGTGTTTTTTTTGTTTGTCTTTTGTTTTTGTCTTTCCACTCCTCGGGGTATATACCTAGCAGTGAGATCTTTGGATAAAAAGAATATGGATGTTTTATTCACTTTCCTAGCAAAATTCCAAATTGTTTTTCAGAGTGCTTGTACCAATTCATTGCTCTACCACTAATGTATTTGTCTCAATACACCAACAGTGTATTAGCCTGTCTTTCTACAACCCCTTCAGCGCCGACTTCCCATATTTTGCCCTATTTGACAATTTTTTTTCATATCATATAAAACTTCAGAAGTATTTATTGCTGGCTTTTTATTTGAATATATTCTTCTGTTATTTCTTCACTCTCTCAGTATTTTTCCTATGGTATATGTATGACTTCCTGTGTATTAAGCTTAGAAGATAAAGGTGAGAAGGTTTTTCCTTTACCTCTATCATCAATTTCAAGCCTTTTGATCAGACCCTCAAGACCCCAGGCATTTTTTTTTGCTAGTATTCATTATGTGTATTCCATTCCTGTCATCATTCTTATATTTTTGTACATTGTTCAGAATTTCAAATCCCATTCTCAGGCACAATTTTATTAACTAGATGCTCACAAATCTTATTACAGTTTCTGAATCCACTGCTGAATTCCTGAATCAACTAGCAACAGTGATGAAAAAATAAAACAAACCAAAACCACCCCCTAACGCTGATGCCCTAAGGTCTTCAGTTTTTTGGCCGTTGCTTAATAATACTTGGCAATGTTTTCTAGGTGCCTTCCTACAATATCATTTTTCCCCTTTTGAAGTAGAAAGAATGAGTAGTGAGTGGTCTTCAGGTTATGCAAATTTTTGAAGGTTATATTCTACATCCTGGGTACATGCCTTGGAGAAAATATCAAACATTGTTCAGATGAGGTCAGCAAGTGGTTGTCTCTGAACCCCTTTACAAGGGTTCATCTCTTCTTTTGTATTTTAATCCCTACTGGTTAGCATAGTACTTGGGAAATTTTATATGTACACACATATGCAAATACATGTGTGTGCATGTATGTGTATGTATATGTATACATTCTTGTGTGTATATGTATATACTTGTGTAAATGAGTACAGATGCATATATATAAACAAAAATTTATTAAACATATGTACATATGCTTAATAAATGCTTATTGATTGATTCTTGTTACCATTACTTGATGGTTTCTTTTTTAGCGAGTGTACATTATCATTCGTTAGAGAAAAAGCTCTTTCCTCCCTAGAGAGTCCAGCTCCACGCTATGGGAGAAATATCTCATCTCTTATATACATCCAAATGTTCTGTGGTTCTTCTATAAGATGGGAATTATGCTTTATACATACTTCTCTCTCTCTCAAGCCTAGCATAGTTCTTTTCTATGATATCATCAAATAAATGTTTAACAAATGAATATATATGTTGTTTTCCTGTACCTGTTGTTTAATCAAAGACTTCCTCCTGTACATAGGTAGATATTCCCTATGTGTCTGATTTCCTTCTTTGTTTCTTTGTTTAACTTCTCTGGATCATTATGTCTCCAACTCTTTGACTTATGATGGACTTTTAAAAAAGCTTAAAGCACATATTAAAATGATTGAGACAGCTTGACAATCCATTATGAAATGAATAGTACAAGAGAAATATCTTTGCAAATCATTTAGGATGAATTCATAGTTTTGCTTGAAGAATAAATATACCCAGACAGACTCATAAGGCTACAGTTCTACTGTAGTAGAAAATATATGCTGTATGTTAACTTTTGAGGAGCACTATATGAGTTAATAGCTCCCATAAATAATATAGCATGTAAAGTAATGTATAAATTGAAACTTTGGTGTCCAAGGACTGCCCTGAGTCAAGTTTATGTCCAGTTAATGAATGCCAGAGGCAAATGTAATTGCTTATTAGTGAATATGCTGAGCACTAGCTCAGAATTAATGTTAGGTATAGAGCAATAAAGCTAATGAAATTTTGGCTGTTTAGATTTCAAAATATTTAGGGGTCATACCAACTCTTACAAACTAGTTAAATGACTAAGAAATCTAATCGTCAGAATTTTTTTTTGAAACTTTCCAAAAGTATACATTGCAGGGCATTTCCCAATTGATATACCATTTACTTGTTTAAAACAACAACAACAACAACAAAAAAGATTTTTAAAGCTCAGTTTCCTCTTGCAAATAGTTGAGATATTGCCAGGATGACAATATCTAGTTCTCTTAGTCATTTGCCTACTGGAGAGCAGCAGAAAGCATGGAAATCAATGAGAAAAGAATGAAAAGGTCTGTATGCTGCAATAAAATCCTAGTAAAATAATAGTGGGTTCAAAGACAATTTCTGAATTCAGTATCTTAGAGATTTCGTAGTTATTGGTGCTACTGAAATCTAAGATACGCTGACCATCCCTCTAGGGGAGAAGGTGAAATGAAGATTTACATGGAGGAATCAGTTAACAAGCCTTTAATAAGTGCTTCCTGTGTGCATGTCATTGGAAAGTGATGACTTAAGAATATGTAAAAGAACATTTATATATATATGTATACATGTACATATATACATATATACATTGACATATATATACACACACCCACATACGTGTGTGTGTATGAATTTCCCTGGTATGAAGATAGTTACAGGGTACAAAGGAAGACTGTGAGAGAGGTACTTAATTCCTTAAGAAAAGAGCAAGAGAAATTATGGGAGCCTGCTAGCTCTCACCCATGACAGGCTATGTACCTGTTAGCACCCGATCTCCTAGCTTCTGGTGCACTTGGCATGTGTGTATGCTTGGTGTTTCTAGCTAGATTGCAAGCTTCCCAAAGGCAAAAATAGCTGGCTAGTTATTATTTATATATTTAGTATTTGATGGGCAGCTACATGAGGCAGTGGGTAGAATGCTGGGCCTGGAGTCAAGAAGACTCATCTTCTTGAGTTCAAAAATAGTCTTAGATACTTGCTAGCAGTGTGACCCTGAGCAAGTCACTTAGCCCTTTTTGCCTCAGTTTCCTCATTAATAAAACGAGCTAGAGAAGGAAATGGCAAATGACTCCAGTATCTTTGCCAAGATGGAGTCATGAAGAGTTGGACACCACTGACAACTGAACATTTTGTATTTATAGATTTAGTATTTATATTTATATATTGCCTCTGATGTGAAGGCTTGCTGAGCCCTTTTCGGGGCTGCTCATCCACATTTGCTGTGCAGCTGTCATCCAGCTCTCACCTATGGCTCATGTGCAGCGACCACACCCCAGTAATACTACCTTAGCAGGTTGAGGGTAAGCAAAAGGATTTCAAACCCATTAGTGAGTTGGGGGATGTCTAACCCAAGCATGTGAAGACTTCCCCTGACAGAATGGGCAGATGAGAACAATTTGTTCTAACGGCTGGGAAGGCAGCTGAAGCAGGTTCTGTGGATTACATAGAGTTTGGTCAGATTTTAAAGGTGCCAAGGTCAACTACTGCATCCTGGACATTGTCAGTCATCCTGACGTGTGTCTTGCTACTAGATTTTGATGACTCTGGAAGAAAGAGTGAGGCTGACAACTTTGTGCAACTCTGACTCACTTAAATCCTATTTACCTACAAGTCAAGACCTATGATGTCATTGTTTCTCTTCAAAAATGAAGGACAAACAACAACATAGTGCTTTAAGGTTTGCAAAATGATTTATGTATGTGATTTCATTTGACCCTCACAACAATCGTGAGAGATGGGTGCTACTATCTCCATTTTTACTGTTGAGTTAACTGAGGCAGATCTGGATTAAGATCTGCTTGCTCAGGTTCACAAAGCTAATAAATGCCTGAGGCAAATTTGAGCTAAGCTCTTCCTGACTTTGAGTGTATTACTCTCTACTACGGTGCCCACTAGCTGCCTAAGAGAAAATAAAAGTTTAGCCCATATTTCTTTATCTTTCTTACAGTGCCTTTCATAGTGCCAGTTTCCTTAACTTCCTTCAAGACTCACTTCGAATCCTACCTTCTGCAGAAGATTTTCCTTGTCCTCTCCTATTTCCCCTCTTCCACTGGTGCCCCCTTGCCCTTGCTTTCATTTTGAGATTATCTTCCTTATATTGCATGTATGTATTTATTTGCATTTTTCCTTCCCTATTTAAATGAAAGCTCCTTGAGAGCAAGAAACATCTAAAAAAATCTTTCTTTATAATTCCAGCACTTAACAGTGTCAGACACATAATAAATATTTAATAAATGCTTGTTGGCTGAGGAATCTATGAATTCATCCATTGCAATCACTTTCCAAAGTGTTAAAGACAGGTAATGGTTTGCTGTCTTATATAGCCTGAAATGACTCTTTTTAACAGAGAATCCTTTAAAGATAGGAATGCCTATTCAAAAAAAGGATCAGATTTTCTCTCAGTGGGATTTTAGCAGCCTAGAAAAGAGGGAGTTTAGGGACGAGTGTAGGGTGTCTTAAAATATAGAATCTTAGTGTAGGAAGGAATACCAAAGATCTAGTCTAGGGATTCTTAACCATTGTGGGGTGTGTGTGTGTGTGTGGTAGACTCCTTGTCAGAGAAATATTTTCAAGTGCATAAAATAAAATACATGCCATTACAAAGCCAACAAATTAAAAGTTTTTGAGCTATTTTTAAAAATCAAGCTCATGGAACCCATGGTAAGAACCCTGTTCTTGATGACCCTTATAAAATATAAATTACTACTATTAAAGGCATAAAAAGTAGGAATGATGTAAAACTATGTCTAAGGAAACGCTGAAACTCTAACTCATTCTTATGAAGCTTTAAGTACTGCAATTATTATTACTTCTAATTTACTTATGATGTCATAAAGTGACTTATCCACTGACATACCATTTAGGTCACTTCTTATAGATAACATTAGGTCTTAGTATGAAGTTTACTTTTTAATTTCCACCTGCTTCCACCTAGTTAGGAGGCAAAGCAATATAGGTGTGTTACAGGAAATACAAGAAAACAAAAACATCCCAGATTATAATTCTTGACAAATTTAGAGAAATGTGGAAATTAGGCATGTGGCAAGTTCACATTATTTCATAAAGTAGGTGTGGCATATGTTGAGGAGGAGGAGGGAGAGGGAGAGGGAGGGAGGGAGGAAGAGAAAGAGAAGGAGAACGAGGAGGAGGAGTAAAGAAACTTTGTATGAAAAAACATGAACTTTTCCTATGTCATGTTTTTCCCCTGCTTTCTCCATTTGTGGTATCATGAAATAATTTAATTCTTTTGTTTTTTAGCTTTTCAGATCTTAAATCTTTTGTATTTACATTTTTCATTATGCACATTGTAATTATTTGTTTTCACATGTTAATTCCCATATTCTTACCTTTCTTGCTGTCATTGAGGCTATAGCTAACAGTGTTATCTTTGGAATTGTATAGAAAATTTAAAAATTAATAGTTACATGGTATTATTAAAGTATCAGTGAAAACTAGATGGCAAAATGAGACTATATTTGAGTCCAAGGGAAATGAAAAGAAAGCATAAAAATTTTAAGCCTCTTTACATGGTTTAACAAAAACTGTACAATGTAATGAAGAAACAGTAAAAATTCTTTTAAACAGTGAAAAATATTTCCATTTCTTGAGATCGATATGTATTTTGCAATGTATTGTAAAAGACAAAAATATTCATTTGTGACACATCCTCAAAAATATTTTATTTACTGTTAAATTATTTCAACTTGTGAGGATTCAGTGTTTCAGGTTTGACAAAATATTGTTGCATATATTATCTTGCCACGGAAGTTATTGAAAGTGATTAGATAGATGAATAAATAATCCCTGGCAAATTTTATGAATCCTAAATGGATATCTTCCTATTTGTCTTAATTTTCCTTGACTCAAATAGTTTTTGCTTTGTTGTCAACAAAAAACAGTATGCTATGATTTCTACAGTTTCAGTCCTTGGTATTATGGAAAGAATTGTGTATTAGAGGCCAGAGAACCTGTATTCTAATCTTAGCTCTGCCATCTCCTAAATATGTGACCTTGAGTTAGCAATTTAACTTCTCTATTTCTTAATTTGCAATCTAAGGGTGTCGAACTAGATAAACTTTAACATCTCCTGTGTCTCTGAATCTGCGATCCATTTATGGTAAATTAGCTATTTTTTTAACTTGAGAAGTCTCAATATCAGGGTGAAAGATATTTCTCTTGAATTTTAATCATGTATACACTCCTGTGTTGATAATTTCTTTGTTCTTTAGAGTACTGTCTCATTGAAAAGAGTGAACTACATAGAGCTTGGAGAATAGGATAGGGTGGTAGAATATTCAGCCTTCACATAAATGTTAGACTTAGAAATGTATTTCGTGTGTGTAGGTATGCTTTAGGAGGAATTCTCATTGTGTTTCCTTGAGCAGGTATGAATTCACCTTAACTTGAGTTCTAACAAATTAGAACCTAGATTCAAATCCTGCTTTTTTTTTTACTACCATTTTACTACCCTTGTAAGCTTGAGTGAATGTAAAATGAGAAGCTTAAATTATATTGCCTTGGAGGTCCCTTATAGCTTTAAATATATGGTCCCAGAGAAGATGAGGCTATGTAATGACTGAAGTTCATGGCTAATTCACATGTGCCTGTGCACATGTGCATGAGCTACATAGCCTTGGGATTAGCCTTTAAAAGAGCCATTACACAGAAAAAAATGACACACAGACATAAATGTGAAGCCCTGGAAGAATGCCTCTATATCCATCTTCATTTCACTTCCTCATGAAAGGATGAACTAGACAGACTTCAAGAAATATATGTGTCTCTGTGGAGCTGGTAGCATCTTCAATGGTGATGCAAGCAGTGACAGATAAGCTGTAAGGAAACCAAAACTAGGACAGGGCAGGAATGCAAACTTGCAACATAGAAGTGATAAAAAAGTTCCTGGATAAGTCAGTGACTTCTAGACCAAACTGAGGATCAGCGAAGTGCTTTACCTGTCACTGTTAGTCAAAGGAACTATGTCAGTCCAAAGGGAAGGTAGGACAAAGTTGAGGGGAAAGAAGTTATTTGACTCTTTGAGTTTCCAGTAACCCCACGTCCTTTTACCTTGCTGCCTGGTATGGGGCTGGGGTTGAGTGTAGCCAGGAAAATAATAGCTCCCTGAGAAAGGCAGAGACATTTTCTTTTGTTTTTGGACTGTTTATAACCTTGGTAGGAGTCTTTTTCATTGTTTATCTTGTTGGAATAAACAAAGCTGGTCCAATATTTACTATCTTGTTAGTTTGCTTTTGTAGGGGTTGAGCTCCTTTTCTCTTTAATGTAAAGATTTTAGAAACAAACAAAGTTGTGATTTACCTACTAGAAGTTCTCATTGAGACATGATCCAAAAAAAAGAGATTATAATAATTTGTCTAATTGAGAGAGTCGTCAATGCAAATCCTTGTCAGTCTGAGCTTAGAGCTTTTGGTTCTAGATCATATGCTATGATATTTTGGTAGCGGTCTAAATTCTCAAAAGACCCTTTAGAGCTATGTGTTTTAAAAAAATTCTTTTGTTACTTACCTTTTTTCATGAAATTAATCCGTTATAAAAATGGTTTGAGGGGAGGCGGGACCAAGATGATGGAGTAAAGGCAGGGACTCACCTGAACTCTTCCCCAAATCTCTCCAATTACATTTAAAAAATTCTAGAGCAGCAGCACCCACAAAAAGACAGAGTGGAACAGGTTTCCACCCCAAGACAACTCAGCAGGAAAGGTCTGTTGCACCAGGGTGAGAGAGGAGTGCAATCTAACATAGGACATGCCACCACGACCTAGCCCCAGTAAACCCAGAGAAGACCTTGGGAGTGACTGAATCAGCAGCAGCAGGGGCGCAGGGCCACAGACAGTAAGGGAGTTGAACAACTGGTCAGAAAGAAATTACAGGGATCTTTTTGCTAGCACTGAGGCAGGACTCTCTTACCTTGCCCATATTTGGATCCATGTCCCAGTCTTGGGTGATGAGGAGCACTAGCATAGCAGAACTTGTTGCCACAGTGGAGAGGGGACCCTCCTTACAGTTCCAGGGCAGAAAAGAGTGCATGTGGTAGTTCACAGACTAGAGCGCAGGCCAGAAGAGTAATACATATCTCTCCTTAGATCATACCACCTTGGAAGAACTGAAAAATTATAGGTTCCTAGAAGTATCTCTGGAAACAACTACACAAAACCCCCCAAACTTGAAAGAGTGCACCCTCCAGCCTGCATGGAGAGTCCTACTTTGACAAAGAGTTGAAAGTCAAGTAATGGGCTGGGAAAATGAGCAAACAATGGAAAAAACACTGATTACAGAAAGGTGATAAGGAAGATCAAAACACACACTCAAAAGAAGACAACAAAGTCAAAGCTCCTACATCCAAAGCCTCCAACAAAAATATCAATTAGTCTCAGGTCATGGAAGAACTCAAAAGGGATTTTGAAAATTAAGTAAGAGAGGTACAGGGAAATGGGAAGAGAAATGAAGGTGATGCAAGAAAATCATGAAAAGTGAGTCAACAGCTTGGTAAGGGAGACACAAAAAATACTGAAGAAAATAACACCTTATAAACAGACTAGGCCAAATGGTAAAAGAGGTCCAAAAAGCCAAAAAGGAGAAGAATGCCTTAAAAGCAGAATTATAAAACAAAACAAAAAGAATGAAAAAAAAGATGACAATGAAAATATCTCATTGGAAAAATAACTGACCTGGAAAATAGATCTAGGAGATATAATTTAAAAATTATTTGAGTACCTGAAAATCATGATCAAAAAAGAACCTAGAGCTCATCTTTTAAGAAATTATCAAGGAAAACTGCCCTGATGTTCTAGAACCAGAAAGTAAAATGGAAATTGAAGGAATCCACCAATCACCTCCAGAAAGAGACACTAAAATGAACACTCCCAGGAATATTATAGCCAAATTCCAGAGTTGCCAGGTCAAGGAGAAAATATTGCAAGCAGCCAGAAAGAAACAATTCAAGTATTGTGGAGCCACAAACAGCATAACGTAAAATTTAGCACCTTTTACACTAAAGTTTATAGGTGCTTGGAATATGATATTCTGGAGGGCAAAGGAGTTAGGATTACAACCAATAATCATCTACCCTGCAAAACTGAGTATAATCTTTTGGGGGAATAATGGATATTCAATGAAATAGAGGACTTGCAACACTCTAGATGAAAAGGGCAGAGCTCAACAGAAAATATGACTTTCAAATACAAGACTCAAGAGAAGCATAGAAAGGTAAACAGGAAAGGGAAATCATAAGGGGCATGATAAGGTTAAACTGTTTACATTCTTACATGGGAAGATTATGTTTGTAACTCACAAGACCTTTCTCATTGTTAGGAGAGTTAGAAGGAGTATATATAGACAGAGGGCATAAATGAGAACTGAATTTGAAAAGATGATATAAAAAATAAAGGGTGAGAGAGCAATGTACTGGGAGGAAGAGAAAGGGAGAGATAGATTATCTCACATAAATTATCTCACATAAAAGAGGCAAGGAAAAGCTTTTACAGTAGAGAAGAGCAGGGAGGTGAGGGAAAGTGAGTGAAATTTACTCTCATCAGAATTGTCTCAAAGAGGGGAATAACATACACACTCAATTGGATATAGAAATCTAGGGGAAGGGAATAAGATAAGGGGAGGGAAAATTGAGAGGGGTAGTCAAAAGCAAAATACTTTTGAGGAAAGACAGAGTAAAATGAGATACACAATAGACTAAATAGGGAGAGTAGGAGGGAAGGAAATACAATTTTCAAGAGTAATTGGGGACAAAAATTTGAAGCAAGAGGGGCAGCTAGCTAGGTGATATAGTGAGTAGAGCACCAGCCCTGGAGTCAGGAGGACTTGAGTTCAAATCTGGTCTCAGACACTTATCACACAGACTCGACATACTTACTAGCTGTGTGACCTTGGGCAAGTCACCTAATCCCAACTGCCCTGCCTTCC
>JAQQSZ010005715.1:0-13801 GCA_028646595.1 Phalanger gymnotis | reverse complement strand
TGCTTGTAGAGTACAGAGTTCTATGTTTCAAGCTTGGGGCGATGTGCCAGCTCTGCCACACCAGCCCTCCTCCTTCCCCAAGAACCCCCAACCTGGACTGGACTTAGATCTTCAGCAGGCTCTGCACTCCTGCTCTGATCAGCCACTTAATTCCTCCCACCAGGTGGGCCTGGGGCCAGAAGCAACTGCAGCTGTAGTTCTGTAGCTGCCCCACCTCTGCTACCTGTGGGGCAGTGGCAGAACTGCAAACTCCCTGTCCCCAGCAGCTTTTCCCTCTAACCTTCTCTGTTGTCTTTGGTGTTTGTGGGTTGAGAAGTCTGGTAACTGCCACAGCTCACTGATTCAGGGTACTAGGGCCAGCTCCATCCAGCGCCTGGTCTGGTTGGTCTGCACCGCCCACACTGGACTCTGCTCTGCTCTGCCCTGCTCTACTCTCAGCTCTGTGTGGGATAGACTTTACCCAGAGGCCATCCAGGCTGTTCTGGGCTGGAGCCCTGCTTCTCTCTGCCATTTCGTGGGTTCTGCAGTTCTAGAACTGGTTCAGAGCCATTTTTATAGGTTTTTTGAGGGACTTGGAAGGGAGATCATGCTAGTCCCTTCATTCCAGTGCCATCTTTGCTCTGCCCCCCCCCCCAAATTAGGTAACTTTTAAAAGTCCAGGTTAACTGAAACAAATAGTATGTGAAGAACAGTAGTATTACATGTGGATAGAGAAGTCAATTATAGGGTCTTTGATAATAGTTTTCTTGATAATATATAAACATGTGATTCAGAAATGACTTTCTTCCTGAAGAAATAGAAAACTTCTTCATTTTCCAAAGAGGATCAGCCTCTCATTCCCCAGTCTGCAATTGAAAGTAAGTGCTTTAAAGGGCCTAGACATGGAAAAAGGTATGAGATTTTTCCATTTAGACTTCATTGCACTATAAAAGAGTCACCTTTGGATTTGTTAAAATCCAGAACAATCAGTATTTCATTCTCTGCCCAAGTGGAAAAGTAGAATTGAAACTTTTTTGCATCCATATCACCAACATTTTATATTTCATTCCTTAAGGCATCCAGCCCTTAAAAAGACTTGAACTTGTGGAAAGATATATATCAAACTACTCTTCTCATCATTAAAGGATTAAGAAATTTCCTTTTGTTCACAATTCAGTACTCTACCCATTACTCATTTTATAATATAAAATAGAAATGCCTTGTATTAAATATGAAGAAGAAAAATAGCTTGGCTCTGAAAATGTGTAATCACACTGGTGAGCATCATCTCTTTCAGAGAGAATCACAGAAGACTCTCTGAGTTAATTTCTCAATATTAAAATGGTTCATTACATAGTTAGAAATGGTCAAATAACGATCAACTTGTAATAGTTTGCTGCAAATATAGGTCATGTAAAGGTTTTTTCCATATTTCTAAATAAAACTTTGAAATTACTGAAAAAGTGTCATATTAAGTAGGATGAAGTAGGATGGAATCCATGATTACCACGTGTTTGTTTTTGTTTCTTGTTTTTCTTTTTTGTATTAAAAAATAAAGAAGTAGCACCACATTTTTCCCCCAAATCAGTGAAAACATGTAAAGGTTAAAGGCATTGTTTTTTAATTTGCACCCTTCACTTTCACAGCTTTTTCAGATTCTGAACATCTTCATCCAGAGCTGAAAATTCAAATTGTCCAGGGAATAATTTTCTCCCTAGTTTCTGAATGAAGATGGTGTTAAGTAATTTTTATATGTGCAGAGCAGGACAAATTAATTCATACTGAATGTGAAAGAGTAAAATCAAAATTAGAATAAGCTTTGTCATTACTATTCTTATTCCTTAGAAATAACGTGAATAATGGATTGTTTTACCCAAGTTTAGTGAAAAATTAGGTAACTCTTTTATTATTATTGTTCTTGTAATAACAACAGGAGGCAGGTAGGTAGTGGTTCAGTGGATAAAGTGCTGTGCTTTGAGTCTGTAAGATCTGTCTGGGAGGTCAAAGAGAAAATATTGCAAGCAGCTAGAAAGAAACAATTCAAGTATTATGGAAACACCATCAGGATAACACAAGATTTAGCAGCTTCTATATTAAATGATTAGAGGGCTAGGAATATGATTTTCTGGAGGGCAAAAGAGCTATGATTACAACCAAGAATCACCTACCCAGCAAAACTGTGTATAATCATTCAGGGGAAAAATGGATATTCCATGAAATAGAGGACTTTCAAGATAATAGAAAATTTGACTTTCAACTACAAGACTCAAGAGAGGCATAAAAAAGTAAACAGGAAAGGAAATCATAAGGGACTTAATAAAGTTAAAGTGTTCATATACCTATATCAGAAGATGATATTTGTAACTCATAAGAACTTTCTCATTATTAGGGTAGTTAGAAGGAATATATTGACAGAGGGCACAGGTATGAGTTGAATATGAAGAGACACTATCTAAAACGTAAAACTGAGGGATGCAAGATGAATGTAGTGGAGAAAGGGAAAGGGAGAAGTAGAATGGCATGAGTTATCTCACATTATAAGGCAAGAAAAAACTCTTCAAGTGGAGGGAAAGATGGTGGAAGTTGGGGGGTAGTGAATGAACCTTACTCTCATTGGAATTGCTTCAAAGAAGGAATAACATGCACACTCAACTGGGTATAGTTATCTATGATACACTACAGGAAAGTAGGAGAAGAGGGAGATAAGGGAATGGGGGGGAGGTAATAGAAGGGAAGATGGGTTGGGGAAGGGAGTAGTCAGAAGCAAAACATTTTTGAGGAGGGGACAGGGTGAAAGGAGAGAGATAATGGAATAAATGGTGGGGGTAGGATGGAGAGAAATATATTTATTAATAATAAATGTGAAAAAAAATGAAGCAAGTTTCTCTGATAAAGACTTCATTTCTCAAACATAAAGAGAACTGGGCCAAATTTATAAAAATGACAATCATTTCCAACTCAACCATTTTTCTGATGAAGTAGTCAATGCTATCATTCGCCATATTGAAAAAATGCTCTAACTCATTATTGATTGGAGAAATTCAAATTTAAAAATTCTGAAGAACTACTTCATAGATTGGCTAATAGGACAGAAAAACAAAAATGAGAAATATTGGAGAGAATATGGGAAAAGTGGGACATTAATGCACTGTTGGCAGAGTTGTGAACTAATGCAACTATTATGTAGAGCAATTTGGAACTAGGCACAAAGGGCCATAAAACAATGCATAGTCTTTGACCTAGTAATACCATTACTAGGTCTGTATCCCAAAAGAGATAAAAACCAAAAAGGAAAAGGACCTAGATGAACAAAAAAATGTTTATAGCAGCTCTTTCTTCATGGCAAAGAATTTGAGATTGAGCAGATGTCCATCAACTGGGGAATGACTGAACAAATTGTGGTATATGATTATGTAATGGTATATGATTATATATTGTTTATTGTGCTATAAGAAATGATGAGCAGGATGTTCTCAGAAAAAACCTGGAAAGACTTACATGAACTGATGCAAAGAGAAATGTACTTTGTGCTAAGCAACAACAAAATTGTGAGATGATCAGCTGTCAATAACTTAGCTATCCTCAGCAATAGAATGATCCAAGACAATTCTGAAGGACTTATGAAAAATGCCATCCATCCCCAGAGAAAGAACTGATGGTGTCTGAATACAGACAGAAGCATACAATTTTTTACTTTAGTTTTCTTGAAGTTTTTTTTGTTCTATGTTTTCTTTCACAACATGACTATTATGTAAATGTTTTGCATAACTATGCATGTATAACCTATATCAAATTGCTTTCCTTCTCAATGGGGTGAAGGCTTGGCATGGGAGGAAAGGTGATAATTTGGAACTCAAAGTTTCAAAAAAGTGTGTTAAAAATTGTTTTTACATGCAACTGGGGAAAATTTAAGAAAAAACTAAATTAAAAAAAGCCAACATCTCCCACTGTATGCAGGGCCATTGCCAGTCATCTTGATCTATGTCCTGCCACTGGATGCTGATGACTGTGAAGGAGGGAGTGAGGCTGATGACTTTGCATAGCTCTGCATCACTTAAATCCACTTCACTTGTAAATCAAGATACCACCCTGATGATCTCATTGGTCCACCTGAAGAGCTAAAAAACAACAACAGCAACAACAAAAACAAGAGCAACATGACTGGGGAATATGGCAAACACCAGGAGATCATAGGTAAGATCAAATAAGATAAAGTGAATATATCTATAAAAGCCCTTCCCTATTTACTTGGGAGTCTAGCAAATAGAGGAGAGTAGAGAGGTTCCAAGTACTTTCCCTCATGGCAGTGTCAACATCATCTTTATTTGGAAGGACTATACCTGCTATATTCTCTGAACTTTACATATTTGTTGCATAAAAGTTATAGACCTCACACATTGCTCCCCAAAAGCAAATTCTGGCTGTCATTGTTTAGTTTAGCTGGTATAAACAATTATCCTACCTATAGCTGTTTCTTAATGTGAGATTTGTTTCACTGTAAATAGTTGTTAATTTTACATTTAAACCATAAGCTTCATCTGACAGGCTATCTGAGCTACAAATGAAATAACTAAATTCAGAGCAATTAAACATAGTGGAAAATACAAAACACTAGGCAAAGGGAAAAGAGAACCAGGTTTATTAATAATCCTGACCAGGATGTTTTATATGTTAATAGGAGAGCTAATTAATGCATCTCTACCTACTTTTTTTGTTTGTTTCTATAAAATAAGAAAATGTCTTCAGGGCGTTTAGGATTTTTCAGCATTATACTGCTTTGAGCTGCAAAAGAGCCATCTAGAATTTATTATATCCACTATTATCACCATCATCTATTATTATTATTTTTCTCAATGATAGCATTTCTTTTATTGAATACAATATCCATGCCAATAAAAGAGTTTTCTTCAAAGTCTCAAAGGCATGTTAGATAGGTCTTTCCATCTATTAAGAAAAAAATGGTCTAATTATATTTCAAAATATAGCCATTTCGAAAGGAGTTCAAGTAATTTTTTATTCATCAGTTATTATTATTAAGTTTTAGCAATTATTAAAACCAAGTCATATACCTTATTCAGGTCAAAAAGCACCAAAAAGTTTCAGGTTTGCATTAGCACACACATATGTTTGTTTTAGAAAAGATTAGATTAGATATACCTTCTTATTTACTTCCTACAGCATTGACCTTATCACAAAAGGTTCTAATACTTTAGAGTTTAGTCCAAGGATACATGATTTCACCTATGTCAGTACTCTATCCATTATATGGTGGAAATAGTAGATTTCTTTGCTTTATGTATGATCTTTAACTAGATAGTACAATGGATATAGTACTGGACCTAAAATCAGGAAGACCTGCCTTCAAATCTAGTCTCAGACATTGACAATGTGACCCTGACCAAGTCAGTTTAATTCTGTTTGCTTCATTTTCCTCATCTGTAAAAGGCAGGTAATAGTATCACCTACCCCTCAGATTTGCTGTCACAGTTAAATGAGAGAATATTTTAAAATTACAAATATTGAAGCACTATATAAATGTTTGTTGTTATTAGATATCATTTATTAGCTGCTATTGCTGGAGGGAAGATAACACCTGATGGGCAATCCTCTAGTGATAAATGTCTCAAACCAGCCTAAATTAAGCTTCAGTTTTAGATATACAGACAAAAGCCTAGATCAAGCTCAAGCTTTCCAACAGAGGAAAGAACATGCTCAAGCCTACGTTTTATCAGTATATCATGGAAGATCCTACACCTGAGAAAAAGAAGCCAATTTCACCAGGGTTCAAATGTCACATCTTCCATGGATTCATTTTAACAATTTATAATTTTAAACTCACATTTATATAGTACTTCATGTTTTGTAAAATATTTTTCTGTTAAGCAACTCCGTGAGTTTAATAGTGCAAGAATTCTTATCCCCATTTTGTGGATGAAGAAATTGAGTTTCAGAAATAGTAAGTGGTTCATCTAATTACTGTCAGAAGTAAGATTTTTTTTCAACTGCAAAACACTCTGTATTATTCCATAAATCCTCAAAATCTGATCTTCTATTCAGCAAGCAAGGAATTAGTCTATACAATATACATGGCAAAATATTTAAAAAAAACACTTCCTGACTCAAACATGCTATTCTCTGGAGAATGTAATATTTGCACAAATAAACAAATGCCCTATAATTTGAGAAGGGAGAGAACATCATTTGCTTCTGACCTAGAAAGAATCTTGTTTCACCTCTGAACTCTGTACCTTGCTTGAGCCTTTCTTATGTACTTATGCTATTCTTTGTTATTCATCTTTGTAACATTGGAACCTCATAGAGTGGCTAGTACAGTTTCAGGATTCAAGAACTGGTTGTTTTGAATGCATGATTGCTTAACTAAAGTTGATTGCTTCCACAAGTCAAGCTCTAGAATTATAGCTTTAGAATGAAGGTATTGAATCTTCATTCAATTCAATTAAATAAACATTTATTAATATCCTGCAATGTAAGGGCAAGATGATGGAGTCATAATTTCTCCCTAAACCCAGTTCACTCTACTTGCAACTCAAAAAGTCAGAATCTAATCAAATGAAAAGAACAACAGCCAAACCAGAGAAAGGAATTAATTATTATATGGTAACATCCTGAGAAAGAGAGAAAACAATAGAAGTTACATTACCATTGCACCAAGTCATTCACCAAGGGATTTCACGGGTCACCCTGGGTCCAGAGCAATTACAAGATCTCCATTCCCAAAAACCATGCAGGACCCCTAAAGGATCCTTGATGCAATGGTTATGTGAATTAGTAAGACAAAAAAAATTGAGAGTAATTTCACTTGGAAGAGGGACCGTCACTAAAGAACTTTATCAGTAACACCAAGTGGAGTTTGCCATTAACAATGTTTAAGTTATCCACTAGTCAAAATGGAAATTAAAGGAACAAGACACAGAGTCAGTCAGTTTTAAATTAATAAGCATTTACAAAGGGCCCACTATTTTCCAGGCACTTTGCTAAGGAGTATAAATACAAAGAAAGAATAAAGGTAGTCCATGCTCTCAAGGACTTTACAGTCTAATGGCGGGAACCACAGGCAAAACACTATGTACTAACAATATGAAGGAGAGATAAATTGAAGATGACAATAGAAGTAAGACACTAGCATTAAGGGGGAATCAGGAAAGGCTTTCTGTAGAAGATGGGAATTTAGCTAGAACCTGAAGGGAGTCAGGGAAGTGATGAAGTACAGTTGAGGAGGAAGAGAATTCTAGGCATGAGGGACAGAAGTGAAAATTCAAAGAGTTAGGAAATGGAATTTCTTTTGTGAGGAATAGCAGAGAGGCCAGTGTCACTGGATCACAGAATATATAGGGAAAGAATGATATAAAAAGGCTGGAAATAGAGAAAGTCTGGAATATTATTTAAAGTAGAACACAAAAGGCAAATCAAGCAGCAAGGAACTCCAAACTGAAACTTTCAGGATAATACAGGAAGGAAGGAGAGAAAAAAAGGAAGGACGGAAGGAAGGAAGGAAGGAAGGAAGGAAGGAAGGAAGGAAGGAAGGAAGGAAGGAAGGGAAAGAGGGAAGAGAAAGAGGGAAGAGAAAGAGGGAAGGAGGAAGGAAGAGAAAGAGGGAAGGAGGAAGGAAGAGAAAGAGGGAAGGAGGAAGGAAGAGAAAGAAGGAAGGAGGAAGGAAGAGAAAGAGGGAAGGAGGAAGGAAGAGAAAGAGGGAAAGAGGAAGGAAGAGAAAGAGGGAAGGAGGAAGGAAGAGAAAGAGGTAGGGCGGTAGGGAGGAAGAGAATGGAGAAATCTGTTATTTCTTCTACATGAAACCCTGAAGGAGATTATCATTCAAATAGAAATCTGGGGAGTAGAAAATGCTTTAAAATACATGCAGAGCATTTTATATTTGATCCTGGAGATGATAGTGTGACAATGGAATTTATTGTTTAAGTGGCTACGGTGGTCATATCTGGGCATTAGGAAGATTAATTCAATAACTTATTGGAGATTGTAATGGAGTGGAGAGAGAAAAAGTAGGGAGACCAACCAAAAGTATATTGGAATAATCTTGGATTAGGTGATAAGAGCCTGCACCAGGACAGTGTCCTATGTCAGAAGAAATCAGGCATTACTAGGAGATGCAAAGAAGGAAAATAAGACAGGATTAGTTTGGAAGAAGGAGCAGTTACAGTGATTGAGGTGTCAAGGATATAACACCCATATTGCAAGTGTAGGTAACTTAGAGGATGGTGTTGCCCTGGATAATAATAAGAAAGTTTGGAAGGGAGGTAGAGTGGGGTGAGGGAAAAGATAATGATTTCACTAGGGAGCATGTTGAATTTTAGATGTCTATAGCTTGTCCAGTTTGAGAGGTTTAATATGAAATATGAATAAAGGTTCTCAGTGGATAAAGTGAGGAGAAAGAGATTCTTAAGAAATTTGAGGAGCAATTAAAATGTTTGGAGAGCCCTCAATCTCCAGAGCTGCTTTCCACCTTTGGTGTCGACCTAATCCAACAAATTTTCACCTGTGGCTCCAAGAAGCTGTAGCATATGCAGTGGCCACACCCCAGTCAACCCTTTAGGCAGACAGGCTAAACCAATTTGAAGGTAACTAAGGGGTCGTAAATCCTTTGGTGAGTTAGAGGGGTGTCTAAGTATGTGAAGACTTCCCCAGGTGGAGTGGGTGGATGAGAACAATTTGTTACAATAGGCATGAAAATGGCTGAAGCAGGTGTTATGGAGGACTTAGAGCTTTGTTAGACATAAAGACATGAAAATCATCAACTGCATCCTGAGCCATAACAGTCATCTTGACTTTGTCTTGCTACTCATCTTTGATGACTCTGGAAAAGAGAGTGATGGCCTGGTAAAGAATTGAATAGTTGAAAAATTAGGCATCATGATGAGAACAAAGAACCAGGAGGAAAAATTTTTAAAAAATTAAAAAGAATAAGAGTTTAAGGAAAGTGATCAAGCAAAGGGAAATATCTAGAACAATTTAGAAATATAATGGAGATAATAAAATACCAGGATAAAATGCCACAACTGAGTAACTATGCAACAACTACGACCAGAATATCAGAAAATGCAAGTGAATGGCCTCAAATAATTTGTCAGTGGTTTGATGGTCTATAAAAGAATAAATAAGGTAAGGCACAATATAAAGATCCTATACTAAAAACTAAGAAATCTTAGTAAGGCAATGAACAACTTCAAAAAAAAAAAAAGAGGAAGCAGTTGAAAACTTCTATGAAACAAGCAGAAATAATAGATCAAAATCAGAACATGTAAATTATTTATTAGCCAGAATGGCTGATAGAAAAGAAGAGACAGAGAGCTAAACCAAAAATCAGTGGATTCCCAAAAGAACATTATAAAAACAAATATTTAAATGGTATATTTCAACAAATAATAAAAGAAAATTGTCTGCAAGTATGAAAACAATAAAGACAAGGTGCTGATGGATATAATACAGAGGAAAAACAACAGATATAAATCATCCAGCAATATGATTGTCACATTCAAGAGCTGGTCAACAGTGGAATATTATTTAGACTAGAACACAAAAGGCAAATCAAGCAGCAAGGAACTCCAAAATGAAACTTTCAGGATTATAGAGGAAGGAAGGAGAAAAAAAAAGGGGGGGGAGGGAAGAAAGAAGGAAGAAGGGAGGAAGAAAGGAGGAAGAGAATTGAGAAATTAGTTATTTCTTCTACATGAAGACCTGAAGGAGATTATTATTCAAATATAGATCTGGGGAGTGTAAATCATATGAATATCATTCTAATTTAAACTGGGCAAGAGAAGACTTAAAAATAAACAGAACTGTAGCAATGGAAGTAAAGTGAAGTACAGTTTGTGAGTCATAACGTTGTGAAAAGAAAAAAAAAAGAAGAGATTTTGAAAGAATGTCTAAGAGTTTGGGAAATTATTTTGCTTTTGTTGTTGTTATCTTAAGACAAATTATATTTGTGAAGAAATGATCTTGAAAGAAAATGAGAAAGACATAAAGCAAGGCCAGGTAACTGTAGGAAAAAAATTAACCTTCATAACTGTGAATATGAATGAAATATAATAAACCTAAAGATAGTGGGAGTAAAATACTATATACATACACACATACATACATATATACATTGTATATGTGTATATATGTATATATGCATGTGTATATGTGTGTATACACACACACACACACACACACATATAGGTATATATATATATGTATATACAAAGAGAGAGAGTTAAAATCCAAGAGTATTATCCTGCCATCAATACAAAAAAGTGAAAATTATTATTTCAGATGATGGGATTTCTATTGCCTAATTTCATTTAGGAAGAAAAAACAAGGGAACTACATTAATCTTAAAAAAAGATTTAAACAACCCCACTATTGCATGTGTATCACCAAATGGAATAGCACACACATAATTAAAGGTAAAGCTAATTGACAGGAAGATCTAGGTAGGAAGGCAATAATTGTTTAAGATTTCACTATGAACTTTAGACTTAAATCTAAAATGAAGATGAATAATGAAGAAAGAATCTTATGAAAATATTAGCAAATTATACATGATTGACCTTTAGAAATAAATGAATTGGAATAAGATTACACCTATTTTTTAAATGTTACACAGATCTCCCCACCAAAAGACAAACCCATAAAGCATAAATAACTGGTAAACAAATACAGAAAAGGAAGTTTTAGCAATAATATTCTTTACAGAAACTTGCCAATTAAAATAACGATTAGCATAAACAAAGAAATAGGAGAGAATAAAAAACATAATCATAAATAATGAATCAGTCAATGAAAAACTCATAGCAAAGTAATTATGTTAAATAAAATATATTAAAGGAGATAGCTTCCTAATTTTTTTAATCACTTATGCAAGTGTTAGAAAAAAAGTGATTGGCAATATCTATCTATCTATCTATCTATCTATCTATCTATCTATCTATCTATCTATCTATCTATCTATATATATATATATATTACTTACCAGAGAGAGAGGGAGAGAGAGAGAGATAAATGATCAATGAATTGATCAAGTCCTTAGAAACACAATGACCTAAAATAAGCAGAATTTGAGGAATTTTTTACATCATAGATTAACAGCATTGAAAATGATATGAGTGTTGATATGATAAATAAAGCTATAATTTAAAAAATAGAGAACTCTGATATAATTTAATTTTGAAGAGTAAAAGCAAATTACTTTTAAAAAATGAGAGAAGGCATTTCATAAAAATAAAAACACAAAGAAATTGATCAGAAATAATATTATTATTTATTATCTTTGAACAAAAATCAAAGAAAATGTAAAATTATTTATAAAAATATAAAAGAACCATATGAGCATAATGGAAGGAAATATAATCTAAATAGGAGGCAGCTATGTGTCTCATTGGATAAAATGATGGGCCTGGAATCAGGAAGACCTGACTTCAAATACAAGCCCAAGACACTTAATTGCTGTGTAAGCCTGGGCTTAATCTCTCTTTGCATTCATCTACTGGAGAATGAAATAGCCAACCACTCCAGTATCCTTGCCAAGAATACCTTTTGGAGAGTAGGATCCATGGGGTCATAAGGAATTGGACACAACCAAACTAATGAACAACAACAACAATAATCTAAACAATCTTATTTCAGAGAAAGAATTTGAGGAAGCCATAAATGAACTTCAAATTCCAAAACAAAAACAAAAACAAAAACCAGATTCTGAAGAAATTACAGGTGAATTATATTAAACATGTGATCAATAAATAACCTCTATGTTAGATAACCTGTTATCAAAATCAGTGAAATAAGCAACTTCACAGACCTAATTCTGTAAGGCATTTTTTTGCAACACAATTTAGAGATACAAAGAAATAAAACATAATTTTAGATCAGTATTACAAATAAATATTGAAAAAATATTGAATAGAATGTTAGCAAAAGGGCTACAGCAAAATATTAAAAATTTCCTCAATATATTTATACATGAATGAAAACATGTTTCACATTGGAAAACAACAAATATAATAAATTATACTAATGCTCCGAGTCATATGTTTACAAAAAAAGGAAAATCTCTAATATCCACATTATAAATCTTTAAAAAAATTGGCAGGGAGTCGGGGCAGAGCCAAGATGGTGGAGTAAAAACTGGGACTTGCTTGAGCTCTACCCCAAATCCCTCCACATACCTGTAAAAACAAGACTCTAAACAAATTCTAGAGCAGCAGAACTCACAAAATGACAGAGTGATACAAATATCCAGCTCAACACAACCTGGAAGGTCTACAGGAAAGGTCTATCACACTAGGCTGGGAGTCAAGGCCAGTCCATCATGGGCTGTACCAGCACAGAGAGGGCTGGAGCAGGTCTCAGGGGATTGAATCACTGGCAGCTGTGTTGATTTCCAGACTTCTCAAACCACAAAAACCAAAGACAACATAGAAGGTGCCTAGAAGTATCTCTAAAAACAGCTGCACAGAATCCCTGAAGGTAGAGAAAGAGCACTCTCTACTCTGGAAGCAAAGTCCTACCTTGGCAAAGAGCTGAAGAGTCAAGTGATTGGCTGGAAAGTGAGCAAACAGTGTAAAAAACTCAGACTATAGAATCTCACTTTGGTGACAAAGAAGATCAAAACATGCAACCAGAAGACAACGAAGTCAAAGATCCTACATCCAAAGCCTCCAAGAAAAATATGAATGTGTTGCAAGCCATGGAACAGCTCAAAAAGGATTTTGAAAATGAAGTAAGAGAAGTAGAGGAAAAATTGGGAAGAGAAATGAAAGTGATGCAAGAAAATAATGAAAAATAAATCAACAGCTTTCTAAAAGAGACCCCAAAAATACTGAAGAAAATAACACCTTAAAAATAGACTACCCCAAATGACAACAGAGGTCCAAAAATCCAGTGAGGAGAAGAATGCCCTGAAAAGGAAAATTGTCCAAATGGAAAAGGAGGTTTAAAAGCTCACTGAAGAAAATAATTCCTTAAAAATTAAAATGGAGCAAATGGAAGCTAATAACTTTATGAGAAATCAAGAAATTATAAAAGAGAACCAAAAGAATGAAAAAATAGAAGACAATGTGAATTATCTCTTTGGAAAAACCACTGACATGGAAAATAGATCAAGGTGAGAGAATTAAAAAAAATGGATTACCTGAAAGCCATGATCAAAAAAAGAGACTAGATATTAATTTCAAGAAATTATCAAGGAAAATGCCATGATATTCTAGAACCAGATGGCAAAATAAAAATAGAAAGAAGCCACCACTTTCCTCTTGAAAAAGATAAAGGGAAAACTCCTAGGAATATTGTAGACAAATTCCAGAGTTACCAGGTCAAGGAGGAAATACCGCAAGTGACCAGAAAGAAAAATTTGAGTATTGTGGAAAAACGGTCAGGATAATACAAGATTTAGCAGCTTCTACATTAAGGGATTAGAAGCCTTGGAATATGATATTCCAGAGGTCAAAGGAGCAAGGATTAAAATGAAGAATCACCTACCCAACAAAACTGAGTATAATACTTCAGGGAAAAAAATGAACATTCAATGAAATAGAAGGATTTCTAACATTCTTGATGAAAAGACCAGAGCTGAATAGGAAATTTGACTTTCAAATGCAAGAATCAAGAGAATCATGGAAAGGTAAACAGGAAAGAGAAATCATAAAAGACTTATTAAAGTTGAACTGCTGGGGGCGGAGCCAAGATGGCGACCAGAAAGCAGTAGCTGGCGTGAGCTCCCCACCAAATCCCTCCAAAAACCTATAAAAAAATGGCTCTGAACCAATTCTAGAGCTGCAGAACCCACAAAGTGGCAGAGGGAAGCAGG
>JAQQSZ010005714.1:0-13801 GCA_028646595.1 Phalanger gymnotis | reverse complement strand
AGACCAGTTCATGTTTTTCTTGGAGGTTTTTGTTGTAGGCTCTATGACTTTGTTGACTTCTTCTGACTGTATGTTTTGGTCTTCTTTGTCACCAAAGAAGGATTCCAGAGTCTGAGACTGAATCTGGGTGTGTTTTTGCCGCCTGGCCATGTTCCCTGCCAACTTACTTGACCCTTGAGTTTTTCAGCAGGGTATGACTGCTTGTAGAGTAAAGAGTTCTATGTTCCACGCTTGGGCGGATGCGCTGCCTCACCAGCACTCCTTCTTTCCCAAGAACCCCCTACGCGGACTGGGCTTAGATCTTCAGCAGGCTCTTCACTCCTGCTCTGATCACCCACTTAATTCCTCCCACCAGGTGGGCCTGGGGCCAGAAGCAACTGCAGCTGTAGTTCTGTAGGTGCAACTGCACCTGTAGTTCTTTAGCTGCCCGACCTCTGCTGCCCCAGGGGTGGTGGCCACCGCAAACTCCCTGCCCCCAGCAGCTTTTCCCACTAACCTTCTCTGTTGTCTTTGGTGTTTGTGGGTTGAGAGGTCTGGTAAATGCCACAGCTCACTAATTCAGGGCGCTAGGGAATGCTCTGCCTGGTTCCCAGTCTATTCGGTCCGTGGTCTAGTCGGTCCGCGGTCTGGTCGGTCCACGCTGCCCACGCTGGACCCTGTTCCGCTCAGCTCCGCTCCCCTCAAGTCCCAGCTCCGTGCGGGATAGACCTTACCCAGAGACCATCCAGTCTGTCCTGGGCTAGAGCCCTGCTTCCTTCCGCCACTTTGTGGGTTCTGCAGTTCTAGAATTGTTTCAGAGCCATTTTTTATAGGTTTTTGGAGGGACTTGGTGGGGAGCTCAAGCTAGCCCCTGCTTTCCAGCTGCCATCTTGGCTCCGCCCCCCTCTTCGGGTGATTCCTAAATCTATGTAATCAACCTCAGTCTCTCTCCTGGGCAAAATTGTCATTTACTTTTTGAACATCTCAAATTGAATATCTCATGGATACCTCAAACTCACCATGTCCAAACCACAACTCATACTTTACCCAAACCCATTCCCCTTCAGACCTTCCTTATTACTTTGACGTTGCCACTATCCTTCTAACATCCAGGTTTACAACCTTGGGTTTCAAACTCCTCTCTTCACTTTCAATAACCTGACAAATCTAATTAGTTACTAAATCTTGTCTTTCCTGTATTATTCACGATATCATATGCATATGACCACCATCCTAGTTCAGGCCTTTATGACCTCTAGCCTGGATAGCTGCAATATCCTTTTCATTGGTCTCCCTGCCTTGTGGCTCTCCCATTCCAGTTCATCCTCCACATGGGCCGGAGTGATTTTTCTTAAAGTGCAGGTCTATGTCACCTCTCCTCCTTATCTACTCCACTGGCTTCCTGTTATCTCTGTGGCCAAATTCTTTGTTTGACATTTAAAGGTGTCAAGCCCCTTCCTGCCTGTCCAGCCTTTCTGTTCTTTAATTGCTGTGGAGCACTCAAGGATGATGCTACCCTGGATCGCCCAACATTCCACCTCCAGGCTCTGTGCCTTTGTGTGCCACCTTCCTGTGCCCTATGCCTGCTGAAATGTGCTCACTCCTCCCCTTCACCTCTTACAACTCTGGGCTTTCTTTCTGACTCAGCTGACAGGCCCCCTTCTATAGGAGGCCTTTCCCAATGCTGTTGGGAAATCTTGTCCTTTAAGGTTGCTTTCCATATACTTTGTATGTTTCTTATAAATATCTATTTATTTTGCATGTCCCCTCCATTAGATTATTAGGTTCTTTGCCACCACAAAAAGAGCTGCTATAAATATTTTTGCACATACGGATCCCTTTCCCACTTGTCTGATATCTTTGGGATATAGGCCTAGGAGTGATATTGCTGGGTCAAAGGGTATGCACATTTTTATAGCCCCGGAAATCAAGGGGTTGCCCATCAATTGGGGAGTGGCTGAACTAGTTGTGGTATGTGAATGTAATGGAATACTACTGTGCTATAAGAAATGGGGAAGATATGGATTTCATAATAACCTGGAACTTTCTACATGATCTGATGCTGAGTGAGAGGAGCAGAACCAGAAGAACATTGTACACAACCACAGACATATTGATTCAGTGATGACTGACTTTGGTAGACCTGGCTCTTTTCAGCAATACAGGGCTCAAAGACAGCTCCAAAGGACTCATGATGGAAAAAGCTATCCACATCCAGAGAAAGAACTGTGGAGTCTGAGTGCAGACTCAGGCAACCCTCTTTTTTGGTTTTGTTTCTTGTCTCTCATGATTCATTCCATTGGTCATAATTCTTCTTTACAACTTGACTATTGTGTAAATAAGTTTAATATGAAGGTATATTTAGAAGCTATATCAGACTACACGCCATCTTGGGAGGGGAGGGAGAGGGGAAGGAAGGGAAGAAAATTTGAAACTCAAGAATTTGTAGAACTGAGTGTTGTAAATTAAAAATTAAAAATCTTAGTTAAAAAAAAGAATATTAGGTTCTTGATGAGGTCAGTACCTATTCTTTATCTTTCTTTTGTATCCCTACTGCTTAGCATAGTGCCTACTGGCACATAGGATGTGCTTAATAAATGGTAATTTGTATAATAAGATGTTTTGCACATACTAGATGCTTAATAAATATTTGTTTCCAGTGCTAATAGCAGTAGAGATTCTGTGTGAATTATTGGTGTCCTGGTATTGCAGTGTGAAATGTTTATCAGTTTAGCATTTTATCAGCTTATTTCCATGTTATTTCGTGACTTTGCCCTTGAAATTGATTGAGTGGGCATTTTGAAGAAGACTGTGACTTTTAAATATGTCAATTTTTTTCCTTCAGGAAAATGGCTTATGACCAGCATTAAAAACATTTTTGCAGAATCAATGAAGGCTTCCTTCCTCAACTCTTAAGTGGACTCTTTCTTAAGCTTATGTGAGATTGTCATTTAAGAAGCTATTAAGGGTAGTTTTTTCCCTTGTCATTCTCAAGCTTTTTTCAGTAGGAAAGCCCTGCACTTTAAACAAAAATTTGGCAGAAACCTTTTTACTGAAATTTATGGAAATTATTTGTTTTTCTCTTTTGCTATTGTTTCCAAGAGATCTCCGCCCCCCCCCTTATTTTCAGGTTTTGTTCTGAATCTAACTGCAGTTTAAATTAGTGAAAAGGATGTAGTAGTTTTTTGCTATCAGTAAATATTTTATAATTAGGAACAATATCAGATTCAATAAAGCAAGGTCAGTTTAGCTTTACAAACAATAGCTTGTTTTCCTTTTTATTTACATAAACCTATATTATTGGGATTATTTGTTTGCCATATTTTTGTTTCAAAAATTAATGAACTATATTTCAAAATTCTTTGTTTTGTGTAAATGCCATTGTCATTTTGCTAGAACCGTTGTGGGAAAACCACTTAATGCAATGTATGATGTGCTTTAGTATTACTAGAAGTAAAATTGGAGATGCTTTCATTATATTTGCATTTCTTTTGTATTTGAATTAGGTTTGTCAAAATTTTCTATTTAGACTCTCAGTTATAAACACTTTTTAAATCTCTCCAAACCCAGCAATTTTATCCAGTTATCCACAATAGCTATTGACATATGTGTGTATATATTGTGTGCGTATAAATATTATAGTTAAAAAACAATAAAATTGGCTAAAATGTGAATGGATACTGGTTATTTATAAACTGAAGCACCGTTTCAGCTGATTGTGCATTATATATTATTGGGCGGTTTGTGTGATTGAGATGAATGAGATGCTTTTTTAGTGACATGATCCCCATGTCAACTAGTCTCTTTTTGTTCACTTGTCTACACAAACATTGTGTTTACTCCACATAAATAGCGGTGTGATGGGTTTTCTTTTTCTTATCAGCCATCCCAACTTTTTTTTTTTGAGGACGCTCCATTTTTCTTTGAGGATCCTATTGGACCCCTCAGAACGAAGTTTTAGAAGTATTTCCTTCTGTAGTTCCTATAGCTCAGTAGAAGTCCTTCAGATCTTTTCCGTATGTCCACAAACAGTAACAGTATTGGAACCACCTGAAATGAACTGATAAAATGATTGCCTTTGAAGGCCTTTTCTATATATCTGACATTTCGTGCTCTGCATTTTTAAGAGAAATCAATTCTAAGAGTTTTATGCATTATTTTCATTCACTGAAGTAAGTATGTGAGTAAATATGGCTTCCAAATATCTCCAGAGATCACACATGTTGTGAAAAGAAGTGAAACAAAAAGTAGTTTGTAGAACTGGTCTACAAAATGCTGAGTGCATCCTCAGTTACCAGAATATGCTTTAGGCTAATGTTTGCATAAACTTTGTTGTGTCATATACTTAAAAAAAAAAGCCTACAATGAAACGATTGTTTGGTACAAATTGTAGATAGGGTATGGAGCAAATAGTTTTAAATGCTGTGCTGTTTCATCAGATCTGTAAGCTTGTGGATTATCCATGTATCTGGTAGGCAGTGTAGCAGGACATCATCTTCTGGCTTGTCTTTTCTCCATCTTGCTGCTTTGCTAATCTGTCTCATACCACTGGACAGAAGAGGAAGTGGGATGTGAACTCTGTTCAGAAACTGATGTATGTGATCTGTCTTCATGAAAATCATTGTGGATTGAGATTAAAACTCTTGGATAAAAGGAGAACTTTGAGTTATCTGTGGATTGGATTAGTTAATTTTATTCAATCTATTGTAGCTATAATTAATTTTTTGTTAGGCATAATACAGATTGAAATTTTTAAGATAGAAGTTGAAGATCATCTTATTTTGTATGAGTTGAAGATAAATTATTCTTATCCTTTTAGGTTAAGCTATATCAACAAATATTTGTTTTAACAATGTAATCTCATCTGCATATTTTGATCCCCTTGAAGCTGATTTTCCCCTCTTTCAGATAGTGCAGTTAACTAGATGCAACCTTCCATTTTATCATCCCAATGACATTCAGTGTCCATGTAGGAATGAGTTTGTTGTTTATGCATCTGTTCTTTGAACTTTTCATTTCATTTTTTTGTTTTTACTTACTCTCTACCTTTCTTTGTCACTTTTTGTTAATTTTGTCAACTTTCTTTTAGCACAGCTAAATTGAGTGTACATGGAAATGCTTTTCCTTCATGGCCTGTTGTTAGTACAGAACAAAGCTCTACCGTGTAACCTAATGAGAAGCTGAGAAAGAAGGAAACTAATAGTTTTCTGCATGAACTTGAGGAAGTCATTTAACTGGGGTAAAAAAGATAGGAACTTTGGAGGGAAGTAAGTATTCTATCCTAGAGTTTGTTGTAAGAGATGAAGGGAAAGCTGGGGATTTCACTCTAGATATGGACGAAAGTGCCTTTTAAGAAGTTCAGAGCAAGGCTGGATAGAGTCCTGTGGACCATCATTTTATAAGTGTAAGTAATCTTAAGGAGGAATAGGAAGCACTCAAGAATGAGATTCTGAGGGCACAAAGGGAAACAATTCTAGTGAAGAGGAAAATGGGGAGGTTTAAAAGGGGAGAAAAAAGGGAGATCTGACATTCTGTGGGTTTACAGGGAAATCACCAACCAACTTAGATTTTTAAAAGATAGGCACAGAAGATGGAAGCAAAGAAAGATAACAGAATCAACAGAAAAATATGATATCGTGAAGTGTAAGACTAGTATCAGGTGTCCAGAGATGGTTTGTGAATATGTAAAAAAGGGAGCACTAAGGCTAAAAAATCTGTATGGCTTCATCAAAGAGAAGGTCATGACAGCATTTCTTTATATTTTTTACAGGGTTATTAGTTCACAGATCAGAAGAACACTATGTACGTAGTTTAACTAGATTTTAGCTAAGGGCTTGATGAAGTCTGTCATACTCTTTTGTGCATGTGTGTGTGGGTTGGACAACAGTTTAAGAGTTAGATGGATTTGGAGCTGCTTGAATGGCTAGACACAAAAAGCAGTCATTGATAGTTCCATCTCAACTCGAAAGGTTTCCAGTGGATTGCTTTCAGGTTCTGTGCTTGGCTTGGTGCTCTTTTATATATATATGTATATATGTATATATATATATATATTATCAATGACTTGGATAAAGGTATAGTTGGATTTCTTGTTGAAATTAGAGATGACACAGAACTTTGGTGGGATAGCCAATTTACTGGACGACACAGGTACCAAAAAGATCATCCACAGGCAACAACATGAGGTAGATAAATGTTTCAAAATCAGCCTCACAAATGTAAGGTAGGGAATATTTGCCAAGGCAGCATTTCATCTGAAAAAGATCATGGAAATTAAGTGTTAACTTAACAATGTGATATTCTCCTCTGCCTCACTTTAAAAAAATTAATTTGCTGTTGGGCCACATTGAGAGAGGCATAGGCTTTGAGGGTAAGGAGATGAAGATAGTCATACTCTTCTCAGCCCAATACAGGCCACATCTGGAGTATTGTGTGCAATTAGAAATGCCAGATTTTAGGAAGCAATCAATAAGTTTTAGAGGAGGGCAACCGTGCTGGTGAAGGGCTTTGAGCAGATATACCTTATGAAGATTGGTTGGTACACCTAGGAATGTCTAGTCTGGAAAGGGGAGGACTTGCAGAGAGTGGGTGTGAGAAGAGAATATGTTAGCCGTATATTGACGTGTCCGTATATTGAAGAGGGATAGACATGATCTGTTTGGTCCCAGAGGGCAGAACTAGGGCCAGTGAATAGGAAAATTCTAGAGAGGAATAATTAGGCATGCTCTGTGGAAATCTGTCTGAAAGTGCCCTGACTAGTGAGGTATAGTGGAATCCCTACTGCCAGTTTCCAACTTGGTAATACATAGGTTGTCATAGTGTAATATCAAGATTCATGATGATGCTATTTTTTTGTGGTAAATTTTGTCAAAATGCAGCTTTTCCCCACATACTGGGAAAATGATATTTAATAGAAGAAGGGATAGAGAAAAAAGAGGTAGGATATTGGAGACTTTCAAAGCATGGTTGAAGAAAAAGGGACATAGATTTTGTCATAGCCAATTGTAGTTTCTTCCTTTTTCTGAGATTTTACATTTTCCTATTTCTTGTTTCTGTTTTTCCCATTTGATGGAATTTGGGATTTATCCCAGACCTCTCTAGCTCCTACGTTCATGACAGTTAAATGTGTGTCGAACTCTGTTTGCACAAGAGAACTCCAGAGCAAGTTCCCCAGGACTGGAGAGGTGACCTGTATGATCAGTTCTCATTTCTGTTACTCAAGCACCATTTGAGCATCAGGCTTGCATTATTGAGTCCATTTCTCCTTTCTCCTTTTCTCTCCAAATTTCCTTCTGTGTTGGCCTTTTCCTTTATCATGGTCAGGCAGAAGAAAAGATAATGTGAAACTCATTTCTGACTTTCACATCTGGATTCATAATTTCTCAACACCGAGTTATTTACGTCTTTTTTTTTTACTTTTGTATCAATAGTAATAGCTAACAGCTAACATTTATATAGTGCTTACTATGTGCCAGGCAATAAATAAGAGTTCCTTCTAATTATATTTTTGACTTGTACATGATAGGAACCTAACACTTGTTCAGTTTAATTGAGTAGTTATAGCGTTATTTTCTTTTTTAAAATAAATTTTATTGATAACTTTGGTTTTTGCATTACCAGTATTTATCCCAGTATCTCTCCTCCTCTTCCCTCGAGATCCATCCCATAGAACGAGTAATATTTTTTATACGGAAAAAAAGAAAGGAAAAAGAGGAAGAAAAAATCAGCAAAACTGATCAGTATATCAAAAATAGTCGGAAAATATATGCATTGTTGCACACCTTTTGGCTTCCTGTGCAAAGGAGTGGAGTGAGGTATATCTTTTCACCTCTCTTTTGGTGCCATATTTCGTTCCTTGTCATTTTGCAGCATTGACTTTTTATTATTTTGTGATAGTTCTCTCCATCTACACTATTGTAGTCATTTGATATATTTTTTCCTTGGCTCTGCGTACTTCTCTTCTTCGGTTCTTGTCAGTCTTTACATATTTCTCTGTATTCATCATAGTCGTTTCTTACAACACAATAATATTCAGGTTTATTTATGTACTATTTAACCATTCCTTAATCAGTGGGCATCTACTTTATTTCCAGTTCTTTGTTACTACAGAAAGTGCTGTTATAAGTATTGTGATTTAATTGGGGACTTTTTTCTTATTAATCACCTCCTTTAGGAATATGCCCAGTAGTAGAATCTTTGGGTCATATTCTATGGACATTGTAGTCACTTTATTTATGTACTTCCAAATTATTTTTCATAATGGTTGTAGTGATTCATAGCTGCACCAGCAATGTACTAATGTGCCTATCTTTTTCATACTCCTTCCAAAACTGATTATATCCATCTCATCATCTTTCTACGGCATAATTTTCAACTATAAATTTTAATTTTTGAAATAGAAATAATGTGTGTAATGCTACTTGATATAATGCTATAAGTTAATAGTATTTTTATCTAAACAGATACTGTCAGTCAATGCTTAATTTTTATATTTTCTCAACTATTTAAGAATAATCACAATCTAATGCTTTTACACATTTACTTGATTGAAAGTTACCTGATACACTATGACATTATCTGCCATGCTCTTCTTTTTTCTTCTCCATTGATTCAAATATTCACCAATTTTCAAACTTCAGATTAAATGCCATTTCCTTCATATGGAGTCTTCTCTGACTATTCTATCCCTCAGAGATTTTTCTTGTGTCAAGCATTAATCTATACCAACACAGTTTAACTTTTGAATATATAGTAGACATATTTTTCAGATTTTTTTTAGCTTATGTTTTCTTGATATTGTAAGCATGTAGAAGACAGTGATCATGTCTTTTATAGTTTGTTATATCCACAGGGCCAGACTCTTTGATTACTAAGTGAACGCTTTTCAACCTTTGTTTTTGGAGGACCTGGGATCAGTCTTGAATACATTTGATACCTGTATAGAAATTATATGGTATTCAGTCATACACTTATTTTTTAAAGGACCCAGTCAGTGGAATTCAAGAGACAAGTGTTCTATCTCTGCCATTATTTAGTCTTCTTGACTTTTGGCAGATCGTCTATTCTCTCAGCTTCATTTTCCTCATCAGTAAAGTGGGGGAGGGAAGGGTTGGGCTAGATTTGGTAGTTTTGGTACTTTGATAGTGCCTCAGATGTAGCAAAAACACTTGCATATGTCAGCAATGCAACAGCATGTTGTCTATATATCACCACATCTGTTTGCCACTTACTTTCTTGCTTATCCTCTAGCACTGTTTTATTGCTTTCATATCCTGTCTTGCCCACCATTTGTGTCAGAATTGAAATGCAAAGAAATCAGACAAGATGTGGTGGTGGTTATTTATGTCCCATTAAAATAATCATCTTTAAATCTATCCTGTTCCATTATAGATATTTCCCTGTCAACTCTACTGTATTGTACAATCTAATTTACTGTATAATCTCATTTTTATTTGCTGAGGAGACTACTTTGTCATTTAATGAAATTCAGGAAAATTAGTTACTAAGTTCTCTTGCTTTCCTGTATGACAATGATAAACTTTTGAAACCTCATTGAACTAATATATGATAACATACAAAATTAGATTTTTGAACAACATATTGTTCAAAGCTTCCAGTCTTACTGAACAAATTATATATACCTTTTCCCATTTTGAGGTTTAATTCTGCTTCTTGTGGGTAATACCAGCACTTAGATTTTTTTAAAACTTTTTATTTAGTTGTGTTTGCTCTAGCCCCAGACCTATAACATTTGGTGGCACAAACTAACACAATCTAGTTCAGCTTAAAGTATGCTTTTTTAAAAATAAAACTTCATTATTTCCCAGTATATATTTTTGTTTTAATAGTACAATAGGAGGCACTGAATGTAGTAAAGCTTTATGAGAAAAATTAGATTGTGTGTGTGTATGTGTGTGCAGAGAAAGTGACGGAGAGAGGAGAGGGAGAGAGAGAATGAATGAGAATAATAATAATAATGTGGACAGGTTAGGTAGGAAAGCGCTGTCATCTTCTAGTAGAGTTTGATTTATATTGTTGACTGATGGAGAGATTTGTTTACTTGTCCACAGACATTCTCATTTTGCAAAAGATCTCTGGAAATCACAATCTAATGTTTAGACCCAGTTTCTAGAGTCAAATCTCTAAGTTTCCTTTTTTCATTCTAGAAATTGTAGTGTGATTTCCTTGCATCTTTTCAGTTCATCTTTCCTGTAATGTTGGTGGAAATGTTCGGGTTCATTTTTCATTTCAAGAGCAAGCTTTTCTCCTTCTGTTTTCCTCTCCAAGTTTCTGGAGCAACTTCTATTTGATGACTTTCAACTTTGTGTTTCCCAAACATTTGTCTTTTGAATAAGTAGTATGTGAGATTGAGATTCAAAGCAAGGCTGGCTAATAAGAGAGAAAGTAGCAGAACATTTTGATTGTGAAAGCCACCATTTAAATTGGATTTTACTGTAATACTTCCAGTGGGTCTAGCAGATATCTAGAGGCTTTAATGCTGTTTTATCATGATTTCACTATTCTTTTTAACAATTTTTTTCCATAGGTCTCTAAAGTGAATCTCTTGTTTGTCACTTATTATTCATATCATGGTCCTATTAATATAACAGCTGTAGCTCATTATAAATTGATTGTAAAGTTAAATAATTAAGATCAAGGAAATCTGTAACGTTTATGTCATTTTAATACTTTGTAACATAGAAAATCTTTGATTTATTTGTGGTACATTAGATATAAAACTTTTGTTATACAACTTCTAAAATAGTGGGTAAGTTTTGACTTTTATGTCCAAGTTATAGGATGAGTAATTATATTCTAGGTTGAATGGCTCAAAATGGAGTAACTATGCCAAGGTGTGACGTGATACCAAATGTATTTAAACCTTAAAGGTATATCATTATCTCAGTATAGTACATACACCTTTTTGTATGAGTTTTATCAGCAAAATAAGATTAACTCTCTGGTAAATATGATTCATTATACGTACATATTCATATGCGTATAGTATATATACAAACATATATATGGTTTTTGGACTAAACCAGTTTCATTCCACTAAACTTTTTGTAATTAGCGTTGGTCAGTGTACTCCTTTAAAATGAGCCAACTACGTTTATGATTCATATTCCGTTTGTTTATTTGACAGTTTGTTGTTGGATATGTTATTTTGATAACCTTTTCATTAATTAAAACAGGAAACAAATGTTAAAACATATACTCTCAAGTTCTATTAAAGTACATATTTTCTTGTGTTAGCCTGCCTTTGTTTTTTTCTATTTAAATAATAGCTAATTTTGGATATAGGTAATCTATCTCATGTCTTTCTACTGATTATTATGGATTAAAGTAACAATCTGAATCGACCTTTTTCTTTTAATTTAGCATGAAGACACCTTAATCTATACTTGTGATTACTGTTCTTTGTTAATAATTCACATTTATTCATTGAAATGATCTAGTAATTCCATTGTAGAAAAAGTTGTTCTTGAGTAGTGCAAAATGAACATGTTTCACCATTTTTTTTTTCTATCAGATGACTATGTACTCCACCCTGGGAATTTAGGGTGGCACTTGCAACTTAAATCTAAATTCACAAGCCCAGGAGATGAGAATCTCCCAGCCCAGGGAACAAGGGAAGCCAATAGTGGCTGCCTAATCTTCCCTTGGGCAGAAGAAAGGGGAGTTATGAGTTCTGGCTCTGGGACTCAGGGTAGAATGGCAGTGAAGGTAGCTCACCTGTTTTTACAGTGTGACTCTCCTGAGAGGCATGTGTTTTCTAAGGCTTGACAAATAGGTGGCTGAAGCCAAATCATTTTTAGTGACTGGCAGTATAAACAACTAAAACTTTGTGGTGCACAAAATTGATTATACTAAAATTTTATCCAAGACTAATCCTTTGAACTATATGACTTTTCACAAATTCAGAGTTAAAGCCCAGAAACTTTAAAGTTGGTAAGTGTGAAAGGTATATATGTACAGTATGTCTTAGCCTGGACGGGGGAGTGTCTTATTCTACTCCCCTCACCCCACCCCTACACTAAGAATGAGAATATCAAAACATGGAGATGGGTTATAAAGAAGGGTATAAAAATTACCCAGAGTTCAGTCAGCTTCTAAGATAGAGGTAGGGGAAGGAAGGGGAAGAGAAGAGGGAATTTGCCTAAGGCTGCCTTAGCCACCTGTCTTTTTTCTAAGTCGGAATGGGTCAGGAGGGAGGGAAAGATGCCATCCCTCATCTCTAGACATCCCTAGAAAGGAACTTACTTATTGCTGAAGGGAAGCATTTGTTTTGTTAGTAGTAGAAAGGAAGTAGAAGGTAGATGAATGAAGAAAGCATAGGGGCTATGGGAAAAATTTCTTTTATCTCCAGTCTTAGCAAAACTCAGCTTTAAGCTCCAGAGGCCTTAGTATGGATAGAAATTCTATGACAAGTTCATCATTGAAGAACTCTTGATTACAAATAGCTTTTATTTTTTTTTTGTTGCCTAAGTGGGGAAAAAGTCTTTAATGAAGTCTCCCGGGGTAGACCTTTTTGCAGGAGGTTGCTGATCTCATCATACTTTACTTCATCAGTTACTTAGTGTCTTCCCCCCAACAAGATAAGACAACACAACACAAAAACCAGGAAATGGGTCAGTATTCTTGGACTGCTGAGCACAGATTGGCTCAGTGTCTGGCTCGCCGTACTTTTCTAGCCTTATTTATTCTATTCTCCTTCAAGTATTCTACATGTCAGCTACATGTTCCTGATTTTACTCCTACCCTTTTTTACCCTTTGCTTTGGCACAGATCATTCATTTCCCTTGCCTACACACCCTTGTATTTTCCTAGCTCATATATATGCGAGCCACTGTCTCTTGAAACTTCCCCGTATTTCATCTCTTTTTTTACCCTCTCCAAAAGTGATATCTCTAAGGTTTTTTTTAATAGCACTTTTATGAAGCATTTAAAAATATATTCTACCTTGCACTTATTTTTATATGTGCTTAACCTCCCCTCCCCCTGTTTGACTGGAAGTACTGCAGGTTGCTTTTTCCCCTAGCACAGTACTGTATACATTTAGTGCTTAATAAATATTTGTTGAATTGGGAAAAATTATTTGAATTTTTGTATTTCATGTAGGCATAGTAACTCTGGAGCTTCTGGTAAAGAAAAAAGAATAATGGAGAACTGATAGGAAAAGAGGAGGGAAATATGCATCTCTGCCAGACTGCTATCTTGCAATCACTGTCTATTTCATAATCTTGTTTCTGGAGTCAACAAGACTAAGAATATAGGTCTGTTTAGTTGTAGGTACAGTTGGGTTTGAGATATACTAATTGTATAATAAAAATTTTATGATATTTGTATTACATACATTATCTTATTGAGTGCTTAGTGTCTTTTTGATGCCCTCTGGCTGTTTTTAGCTCTCACAGTGACCCACCACCTCTATCTTCTAAGTTGCCCAGAAAACTCAAATTTTCCCTAGCTTTTAATCACTCCCTCCTTGTTCATTCTTTTTTTTAAATTTATTTTTAATATGTTTAGTTTTCAGCATTGATTTTCACATGTGTTTGAATTACAAATTTTCTCCCCATTTCCACCCCCCCACTCCAAGATGGCGTACACTCTTGTTGCCCTGTTCCTGAGTCTGCCCTCCCCTCTATCTTCCCATTCCCCTCCCATCCCCCTTTCCCTTACTTTCTTGTAGGGCAAGATAAATCTCTATGCCCCATTGCCTGTGCATCTTATTTTCTAGTTGCATGAAAAAAAACTTTTTTACTTTTGAACATCTATTTTTTTAAAACCTTGAGTTCCAAATTCTCTCCCCTCTTCCCTT
>JAQQSZ010005713.1:0-13801 GCA_028646595.1 Phalanger gymnotis | reverse complement strand
AGTTTTAAAAAAATAGATGTTCAAAAGTAAAAAAGTTTTTTTTTTTCATGCAACTAGAAATTAAGATACACATGCAATGGGGCGTAGAAATTTATCTTGCCCTACAGGAAAGGAAGGGAAAAGGGGATGGGAGGGGAGTGGGGTGACAGAAGGGAGGGCTGACTGGGGAACAGGGCAACTGAAATATACTCCATCTTGGAGTGGGGGGGGGTAGAAATGGGGAGAAAATTTGTAATTCAATCTCCTGTGAAAAGCAACATATTAAATAAAAATAAAAAAAATTTAAAAAAAAAGATTACTTGGTAGCTGAGTGCAAGATAGACAAAAATAGGGAGAGACACCTGGGAAGGAGACCAACCAGCAAGCTATTGCAATGGTCTAGGAGCTAGATGATAAAGGCCTGCACCAGGTAGTGGCAGTCAGAGGATAGAAAGGGGTGTATGCAAGAGATGTTAGGAAGGTAAAAGGGACAGGCCTTGGCAGCAGATTGGATATGGGGGTTGGGGGGGCTGACAGATGTTAAAAAGTCAAGAAAGGAAATCTAGATTGCAAGCCTGGATGGTTGGGAGGGTGGCAGTATCCTCAGCAATGGGAAAGTTAGGAAGAGGGGAGAGTGTGGGGGAAAAGACAGTAAGTTTGATTTTGGACATGCCACGTTTAGGATATCTATAAGATATCCAGTTCACAATGATCAATAGAGGCGTGAGCAGCAGAGAGATTAGAGCTGGATGAGAAGATATGAGAATCCTTAACAGAGAGATGATCATTGAATCCATGAGAGGTGATGAGATCATTGACTGAAACAATATAGAGCGAGAAGAGAAAAAGTCGTGGTAGAGAGCCCAGTGGGACACTCCCAGTTAATGGGATGCATGAAGATGCAGCAAAGAAGACTGAGAAAGAGCAATCGAATAGATTGGAGGAGAACCAGAAGAGATTATCAAGGAGAAGAGGATGATCGACAATGTCAAAGGTGGTAAAGAGCTCAAGAAGGATGAGGATTGAGAAAAAGCCACTGGATTTGGCAGCCGTGCCATAGAACCTTGGCAAGATTCCTCATTTATTTCAGGGATCATCTACCTCTTCCTGGATGCCTTCCCTAACTTCCCTGGCCAGAAATACTCCTTTACTCCTCGCTGCCTCCTTTTCTATCCCCCAGCATTCTTAGCATATATTAAATATGCTTTATATATAAAAAAAGAAGAAATACTGGGTGAAGTAGGGCCTCTTGGCATGGGATTTTGCATGCTAACATCACCAAAGTTGAGTTAGGATCGTGGGCTTATGACACAGCCACTATTCCTTTTCTTGTGTTCATTTTTCTCTTCTCTTTTGTTCTTTATAAAACCTTGCGGCCCAGAGAAATGCACATGTGCTGATGTGCATGCTATCAGGGCTGCTCCTCCAATCAGTAAGTATCTCTGGGCCCCAAAGTTTTTTGAGAGAGGTAGTTTCCAAAAGAACATAGTGTCATTCACTGCTGGGAATTACATAACATACTTCAAACCCATATCATATAGAATTGTGCTAAATGGTGAATTCATGTATGCATAAATGAATGAATTAATAAATATGAATGAATGAGTGTTTATTAAGTACTTACTATGAGCCAGGAACTGTGCTAAGTGCTAGGAATACAAATACCAGCAAACAAAGTTTCTTCTATCCTAATAAGAGAATGCAATATATGTAACAGAGCTAGAGGTGGAAAGGGGCATAGTGGTGCAAGGTATCTATGGAGGATGATGGTTTAAAAGTGGCCAGAAAGTGACATGATGTCCTGATTCTGGACAAGAGAAGGTAAAACCTCACCTCTCAGAGATGAGGTTTTCAGGGGTGCAAATATGGGATTTGAAGGGAGGCAGAAGAGAACAAAAGTGAATGTGTTATTGTTTGGAGTTGGTTGGTCCACTGTAATATTAATATTCTGTGATCTATGATCTATAATCATTTTGGGAGTGACAAAAATATGTTGCAAAGAAAATGAACAAGATGGACGGTGGGTTTGACTATTGAAGAATACTTGCCTCTGCTAACATTCTCTTTAGAAAGAAATACAGAATTCAATGAATGTGCAAGGATGGTTTGGCTTCTTTTTTGATGTTGTAATAATAATAATATACTATTTAAATTAAAGCACCCTACTGAACATTTTCCATGGGAAAATCACAAATCTTAATTTGCCTCAATATTCATCTTGTAAAGCAAAGAGATAAAGGTATCTGTGAAATAAAAGAATGCCGTGAAAGCTTAAAGTACTAGAAGCAGCATATGGTGAAATGAGACTATTCTGGAGGGTGACAAAAGGAGAAAAATGCATTTCATTAAAATTGAAGAAAATAGCCACTTCAACTATGTCTTAGTTTTTACCCAGTTTTTCTTGCCTTGGATTCAAATCTCCACTCCAGTATTTCATTTGTAAAATTAAATGGTGGGATGAGAATTAGCTGTGTGTTGGGTAAATATGTAACAATTGGCTCCTCAAGGGGTGAGGAGGAGAGGGGGAATGCATGAACTACATTTAATCTGTGCTATTAACATTTCCCTATCACTTTCTCAACCCTAGATAATCAACAAAGCAGTAAATTGAGCCCTGATTAATAGAATTTCTGACTTCTGGGTGTAAATGCTCTCATTGGAAATTTAACAATCAAATTTGCTGAGCCAGTTTGAGCTGGCTTCAGCACATCCCTGGCACTAGAGCCCTACCAGCTCTCGATCTGTGATATCACGTTAAGTCACATCTACCCTCTGTACCTCAGTTTCTTCATTTATGTAATGGACTAAGGAGACATAGGGTATAGGAATACAACCACACTCTACCTTGCTCTGCAAGATCACACCTAGAATATTATGTTAATTTCTTGTTACTTCACTCTAGCAAGATTAAGATTGTACGGAGGAGAGCAATCTACATGGCAAAGGGTATCAGATTCATACTCTATTGGAAACAACTGAAGAAATGGGGAATGATGATAGATAGATTGCAGTTATCCCCAAATTGATTAAGCCTCTTAGGCAAGCTCTCCCTTACTGGAAGTCTTCTGAACAAATGCTGAATAACCCCATGCCTGATCAGATATAGATCCCTTCTAACTCTGAGATTCTGTGACTATATTAGTCCCTAAAGACCCTTCTAACTCAAATATTCTATGCTTTTCTCTAAATGACACTTTAAAAGGTATGGAGACATTTCTTCATATCTGCATCAATGTCAGTATGGTAAGTAAGGAAAAAAAAGGATATTATAGGCACATCTCATGGAATCTAGGGTCAGCACTTTTCAACCAAAGTAACAGTTAAAATAAAGTTCATTTTATGCATGTTTCTTCACCATCTGGTTACATATTTATGACTATTTCTTAGTTTTATGTTTTTATCTATGTAGTAAACCACAAAATCTACAGGATGAAATAAAATATTAAAAATTAATTTTCCACTATTGATTTCCTTATCACTTCAATTGCCTCCTTTTGATTTATCTAAGGTCATTTGGTTGACAGGATAATCAAACTTAATATAACTTAATATAATCAAACAAATGTTTCCACATATTCTATAATACATCAGAATCATCTTATAGTGGATATGCTTATTTTTCATTCTCTGTCTCATCTATCTTTTCTTATAACTACTATTATAGCTAGATGTTACCATCCCTCCAAGCTAATATTTGTCATTGCCTTTGCTCTCAGTAAGGATAAGAACAGCTATATTTTAAATTACTTGTTCATTTCATACAACATTGTAACCTCATTAGACATTTGTTTGATGATCCCTGGTCGTTTCTGATAACTATGTGCTGAAGTGGAAAGACTCCTAGACAAGAAGTCAGGAAACCTAGTTTCTCATCAGGGCTCTCTTTTTAGCTTGTTCTGTTGACCTTGAGCAAGGCATTTATACTGTTTAGTTACTCCATCTGCAAAATTGAGAGCTGTAGCTGACTTCTAAGGTCATTTCCAAGTTTAGAGTTTAGTTTCCAAGTTAGATGACAACCTATTCCATGTCACAAAAGAACCAATATATTACTTCACTTCCAACCTTAATTGATAATATAAAAAAATAAGACTCAATGCCTTCAGGTAGTTCAGCTTACATTTTTACTCATTGCTTATTTGGGTTTCATTCTCCTATTTAAGTTCAAAATGCCACTAAGTTCCCACAGTCTTCAGCACTTTCCTTACTATTAATTCTTTTCTAGGTTTGTGCCAAGTTAAAGAGGAGAGTATAGTCCCTGGGATAAAATACATAATTTTCAGCCTGGCATTTAAAGTCCTCATCTACATCTGCAGTCAAATTTCATGACACCACTTCACTTTTTTTCCTCCAAGTTGAACTAATCTAATTGATGTTCTTTATATAAAACTCCATCATTTACCACTGTCCCTTTGTACAAATGCCCCTCCTCTCCCATGTCTGTAATATATTCCCTCCTTCCTTCTGAATGGTACAATCCCTAGTTTCTTTCTAAGCACAGCTCAGATACCACCTCCTACAAGAAGCCTTTTCTGATCTCCTATCCATGTCATTTATATGCATGTGAATATGTATATACACACATTTATTAGCATCTATGCTCCTCAAAAAGATTTTGGATTAATTTCTATGTATTTGATATATTTTTACTTATATGCATGATGTCATATCCCCTTGTAATGGAAAAATAAAAACAAGCTTCTTGACAGTCGAACATTTTTTTTAGCTTTTTTATAATTGTATACTTAATGACTAGCTTGGTTTCTTACATACAGCATGTATGTGGTAAATATTTCTTAAACCGAATTTGTTGAATTGAGAACGCTATAATTTCTGGCAGATTGAAAAGTGTTCTAGCTTCATGAGAGCAGAACTCTGTTCCCTTCAAAATGGAGATAGTGTTTTGAGTTCTAAAGATGGGAAGTGGTATTTATGGCAGAATTGCTATCAAGCTGCACTTTTGGGTCTTTCCCTTTTCCTTCTTTATTTTATTGCATCTAGTTTACATCCTTCTTGGGAGCAATGATTCCATGAAGGAAACCTGGGCACAGAATCAAAGGAGATAATAGAATTCCCATCATATAGAACTATGGAACTTGAGTAAGAGAGGTCTCAAAAATGCATCTTGTCCAACCCCTGCATAAAGGATTCTCTCTACAACATCTCTAATGGATGGTCATTTACTCTGCACTTAAATATAGTATCTCCAGCATAGGGAACTCTTTGCCTTTTGAGGTAACTCAATTCAGTCCTAATTTACTATTTTGTAATTTTTACCTATTAATCTCAGTCCTACCCTCAAATTCCAAAAAACTAAAACTCTAAAAATTTATAATTCTCAAAATATATAATTCTATTTCCACATGACAACTGATATTAAGAAGCTAATATTCTGGCTCTTGACCGGCACCACCCTGGACCCTCTAGCTTCTTTCTAGGCACAATTCAGATGCTGCCTCCCATAACATGCCTTTTCTGATATCCTTCCCAACCAATCCACATTCTTATGTAAATGCGCACACACACACACACACACACACACACACACACTTATTAGTAGTGATTTATGCACTTTGAAATTATTTTAAATTACTTCTCATCTATCTATATTTGTATTTCTATATATGGGGCAGCTGGGTGGCACAATGGGTGGAGTGCCAGAAGTCAGGAAGACTCATCTTCCTGAGTTCGAATCTGAACTCAGACTCTTACTAACTGTGTGACCCTGGGCAAGTCACTTAAACATTTTTGCCACAGTTTCTTCACCTATAAAATAAGCTGGAGAAGAGAATGATAAGCCACTCCAGTACCTTTGAGAAGAAAACCTCACATGGGATCATAAAGAGATGAACACAACTGAAATGACTGAACAACAACAAATTTCTTTATAAGTAAGTTTTGTAGGCTAAAATTTTCTAGTTTGTGAAAAAGAACTTAAAATTTTATAGAATTATAGATTTTTATCTGGAATGGACCTCAGAGGTCATCTTGCCTAAACCAGCCTTTTTACAGATAAAGAAAATAAGGCAGAGAAGATCGATGACTTGTTCAAGACCACACATGTTTTACATGATTGGATTGAGATTTAAACCAAGGTATTCTGATTCAAGTCCCCTCGCCACTCTGATTGCCTTTTGGTTTTTTTTTTTCCTCTCATTTTTCAATGTCCTTTTAAAGTGCGAGCCTCAAAACTGAAAGTAGTACTGCAGATATAGTCTAACCAGGATGAAATATTGCTGGAATATTATGTCCCTCATCTTGGAAATAAATGCCTACAAATATCTCATTTGTTTATTTTACCTGTTACCTGGGGGCTCATATTGTGGCAATAATTCACCAAAGCCTAGGTATACTTCACAGAGCTTTCTAAATGTTCTGCATTCATGCAGTGAATTGTTTGAACCTGAATGTGGGACTTCATATTTTCTCTATTAAATTTCACTTTGTTACCACCAACATATAACCCCAGCCTGTTGCATTCCAAATCTACTGACTCGTTACAATGTAGTTCATATCTCTTAGAAAAATATCCTACAATTTTTTACAATGCTACTGAAATCTAGACGTGCTATACCCAAATTCACTGATCTAGTCTAGAGATCCCATCAAAAAACAAAATGAGATTAGTCTCTAGTTTGAGTATTCCTTTTCCCCCCAGAGATAATCTAGAAGCTCTTGTATATATTTTGAGTTAAATTAAATTTATTTTTAATTAAGAAAAATATTTTTCTTTCCCACTCAATTCTCCCTAATTTAAAAAGAAAAAAGAAAAAGGAAACTCTTGCAGACAGTGTGCATAGCAAAAATAAAATATCCAATACTGTATCCAGTTTGCACCCTTGCAGCCTTTTCAGTTTCCATCCTAAGTCCAGCATCTCCCTTTCTGGAGACGCATAGCATGCTTCGTCAAATTTTCTTTTTAAATCTTGAAAAGATTTTTGCCTTGAAAATGGAATGATTTGTGGTTCCTATTGCTTTTCAATTGACAATTATTTATTTTGTCTCTTTCCCATTTCCCCTAAACCAGAATTTAAACAAATAAAACATGAATGAATACATAAATAAATACATAAATAGGCAGATCCTTGTATCAAAGATGTGTCAAAGAAAGCAAAACAATCTCCCTTATTGGCCGTGCACAAAAACTGTGTATCTCCTTCTGCTTATTCAATCTGTCCCTTCTCTGTGAGGAAATTGCTAACATTCTGCATTATTGGTCCTTGAGGTTGATCAGAATTCTTAAGTCTTACAAAGCATTAATTTTTTTGTTTTTTTTTTTTAATGTGGTTGTTATAGTAAACATTGTTCTCTTGGTTCTGCTCATTTCACGCTGCATCAGTTCATTCTAGTCTTCCCAGGTTTCATTGAAATTATCCCTATCATCATTTCCTATGTCACAATATATTCCATTTAATTCATATTCCATAATTTATTCAGTTGTTCTCTAACTGATGGGCAGTAAATTAATTTTCAGTTACTTGCCATCATGAAAAAAAAGATATGTTGGTACATATAGGATCTTTTCCTCTTTTTTTCATCTTCCTAAGAGGCCTAGTAATGGCTTAAAGGGTACATACAACATAGTACTTCATGGGGTATACCACCAAATTGCTTTCCAGAATGGCTAGGTAAATTTGCAGCTCTATAAACAGTATACAAATGTGCCTCTTTTCTTGCAACCACTCCAACATTTGTATTTTTCCTTTTTTTGACAGATTTGTCATTCCACTGGGAATAACATAGAACAATGCAGTTGCTATACTTTGTATTTCTCTATCAAGTATTTTGATTATTTTAATATGGTTATAGAAAGCTTAGATTTTGTCCCTTGAGAATCGCTTATTTATATCCTTTGATGATATACTTTTGAGTGAATGATTCATCTTTACAAATATGAATCACTTCCTTACATATCTCTGGAATAAAGCATATCAGAGAAATATCAAAGAATATTGGGAGATCAGAGAAATTTGCTGCAAAGATTTTTTTCCTCAGCTAATTGTCTTACCTTATAACAATAGTTGCATTGGATTTTATTTGTGGGGGGAAACTGTAAAACTATTATATAATCAAAATTGTATGTTTTATATTATGTGATCTTTTCTATGACCTATTTAGTCATGAAATCTTCCCTATCCATAGATCTAACATGGAATTTCTTCCTTGAGCCTCTAATTTGTTTGATGGGACACACACACACACATGCACACATATACACACATATACATACATACACATATAGGTGCACATACATATGCATGTACAGACATTATATATTATATATGTATATATGTGTATACACACATGTGTGTATATATACATAGACATATGTGCATACACGCATATAAATTTGTGTGTGTGTGTGATGTACCCATCTGAAGCTTGTCTTGGTATGTGATATAAAATAATGATCTCAACACAATTCGTACCAGAATTCTATCTATTTATCCCAGACCTTTTTTTGTTTTATCAACTGTCATCCTTTCCCAAATAGCTAGGACCTTTAGCTTTATTAAATAATAGGCTATTATTTTATTTCTGTACACTATATATCTACTCTGTTCCTATGATCTGTCTTTTTTGCACAACTTGTTCTTTATGAGACCTGTTAACTCAAAAACAACATTTTAATAAATATTGCTAAAATTTTACCAGTAATCAATGTCAGATGAACCCAAATTATACTCTACGTCCACTTTTATATCTGGGATCCATAAATAGTAGTACAAAATGTAACAACAATAATTTGAGTGAATTAACACATACCTAGATGTTAAAGCCTATATAACTGTCAATTATCATAATCAACCATAGCAGCAGCAACAGTATTATAATTATTGTACCTCGTTGCCTCTAGAACAAGTTACCAGGTAGCAGTTTGAGGATTCTATATTCACTGCTAAGGAAATGCTAAAGCCAATACAAATATGAACATTTCCTAGAGTTGCTGTATAATATTTGCTTCACAAATTCAAAGATAAATAAAAGTTAGGAGTCATTTTGTTTTGTTTTGTTCTATGAGGGGCTTGAGTATTCCACATGATTTTAGTCCTTAGTTGATCTGAATTAGTAAGTTGACCTAGCTATTCACTGAAAACATATGTGAACCCTGTGTATAATATTTTTTAGAACTGTTATTAAGTATGGTATAGACGGGATGGCTGTTTAATTTCTTTTACATTTAAATAATTTAAACATGCCCTGTGTTGGTTAATCAACTAACAAACATTTATTAGATGTCTACTATGTGCCACCGCCTTTTAGACATCTCAAGTGGAATGTCCCATAGGCGTCACAAACTTGATGTATCTGAAACGGAATTCATTATTACCTCCTTTCCCTACTTTCTTATTACTCTTGAGGGCACCACCTTTCTTCCAGTCATCCAGGCTCACAATATTAGAGTCATCCTTGAGGTCTTAGTCACACTCTCTTGATATATCCTATCTATTGATAAATCCTGTCCTTTCTACTTTCACTGTAGCTCTCATGTAGTTTTATTTCTTAATTTACACAGCTATCAATCCCTTGTACCCTAGGATAGGCCTTAATCACTTTTCACCTGGACTATTGCAATAACCCTGACACAAATATCTTTCCATGCCAACCCAGCAAACACACAATTGCCAGAGTGAATGCCAAAAGCACAGGTCTGAAACTGTCATTACCTTATTCAATAAACTCCAATGACTCTCTATTACCTCTGTCATCAAATATACAATCCTGTTTCACGTAAAGCCCTTCACAACTATGCTCTTCCCACCTTTTCACTTTTTTCCACTTTACTCCCTTCTCTGATTCAGCAATACTAGCTTACCTGCCATTCCTCACTCACAGCAGTCCATCTCAAGAATCTCTACCTTAACACTAATTATCTCCCATATTTTGAATACCCTCCTTTTTCACATCCTACCTTCCCTGGCTTCCCCATCTTCCACCCCTTCAGAGATTATTTTCCATGTACACTGTTTATCTTATAAATCTCTTACATTTTAGAACTATAATTACTTGTATTTTCTTCCTTTAAAATGTCCTGTAGGCATCTCAAACAATATAGCCAAAACAAAATTTATATTTTCTTCCTAAACTTTCTTCCTTATATTTCCTTATGTTTTCTTCCTAACTTCCGACTTTTTCCTGTTCCTAATTTCTTTACTGCTATCTAGGTGTCACTGTACTCCCAGTATACCTTGATCTCATTCTCTACTCCTTAATCTCACTCATTCCATGTTTCCCTTCTCTTGACAAAACTTGTCTTTTTCTGCCTTCCAACCTATCCTACAGAGGTTTCCTTTTAGTGACTCACATGCCACAACCTTAATTCATGTTTTCATCATTTCATACTTGGACTATCACAACAACTTTCTAATTGATCACCCTTCTTCAAATTTCTCTCCACTCTAATCCATCTTTTACTTAAAGGTTGAGAAGAATGTTTTAAAGGGCACTTCTGACCATGCCATACTCTTTCTCAGTGACTTCCAGTGGCATCCAGTTTCCTATTACCTTCAGGATCAAATGTAAACTTCTCTTCTAAATATTTATACCTCTTCATAGCTTAAACTCTTCCTAGTTTTCTCTTTTTCTTAAGCCTTTAAGTATTCTATGGACTCTCTATTTCACTAACACTTGTAAACTTACAGTGGCTCAAACATGGCATTCTATCTCTAGTCTCCAGTTTTCCATCACCTGTCCCTCACCTGTACTTCTTAGCTTTCCTGATTTCTTTCAAGACTCAGTTCAGTGAGGGAAAGTCAAGATGGTGGAGTAAAAGCAGGGACTTGCTTGAACTCTTACTCAAACACCTCCAAATACCTATAAAAAGACTCTAATTAAATTCTAGAGCTGCAGAAACCACAAAAATGACAGAGTGAAACAAATCTCCAGCACAAGGCAAACTGGAAGGCCTATAGAAACAGTCTATCACACCAGGCTGAGAGCAAAGCACAGTCCAATGTGGGCCATGCCAGCCCACACCAGGCTGGAGCAGGCTTCAGGGGATTGAATCACTGGCAGCTGTAGTGGTTTCCAGACTTCTCAACAACCAAATGCCAAAGATAAAGTAGAAGGTCAGTAGGGAAACTTTGTCAGGACCTGCGTGAGAAAAGACCTTGGTCCAGCCACAGCCCCAGGGTGGTATAGGTGGTAGTGGTGGCAGCAGCAGCTGCTTCTGGCCCTCTATGCCCACAGACAGTGGGGGGATCAAGTGGTTGATCAGAGGGCCAATCTAATGATCTCTTTGCTGGCACTGAGGCAGGATTCTCTTGCTTTGCCATGCTTGCATCTGGGTCTCAGTCCTAGGTGGCAGTCCTGGGGTAAAAAGAAGTACTGACATGCCAGAGCTTGTGGCAACTGTGGAAAAGGAACATTCCTCATGGTTCCAAGGCAGAAAAAAGTGCTTGTTGTCACTCATGGGCCAGAGAACAGTCCAGGAGAGGAGTAATCATCTCTCCTTTGATCATTCCACCTTCGAAAAACTGAAAATTGACAAATGCCTAGAAGTGTCTCTGACAACAGCTATGCAAAACCTCTGAAAATTGGAACAGAGCACTCTCCACTCAGTAAGCAGAGTCCTACCTTGACAGAGAGCTCAAAAGTTAAGTAATTAGCTGGGAAAAAGAGCAAACACCATAAACAAATTAGGCTATAGAATCTTACTTTGGTGACAAAGAAGATCAAAACACACAACCAGAAGAAAACAACAAAGTCAAAGCTCTGATATCAAAAGCCTCCAAGAAAAATATGAATTGGTTGGAGAGGAAATATTGGGAAGAAAAATGAGAGTGATGCAAGAAAAATCATGAAAAACAAGTCAACAGCTTGCTAAAGAAGACCTCCCAAAATACGGAAGAAAATAACACCTTAAAAAATAGACTAACCCAAATGGCAAAAAAGGTCCAAAAAGCCAATGTGGAGAAGAATGCCTTAAAAAGCAGAATTGGCCAAATAGAAAAAGAGGTCCAAAAGCTAACTAAAGAAAATAATTCCTTAAAAATTAGAATGGAGCAGATAGAAGCTAATGACTATGAAAAATCAAGAAATTATGAAACAGAACCAAAAGGATGAAAAAATAGAAGACAATGGGAAATATATCATTGGAAAAACCACTGACCTGGAAAGTAGATAGAGGAGAGATAATTTTAAAATTATTGGAGTACCTGAAAGCCATGATCAAAAAAAAAAAAAACCTAAACATCATCTTTCAAGAAATTATACTGAATCAGTGAGCTGTGGTAGATACCAGACTTCTCAATCCATGAATGCCAAAGACAACAGAGAAGGTTAGTGGGACAAGCTTCTGGGACGGAGTGAAAGGAGCTCACAGTTGGCCAGTGGCCCAGGAGTGGCAGATGTGCTGCAGCTCTGAGGCTGCTTTCAGAGCTACAGCTGGAGTTGCTTCCAGCCCCAGGCCCACCTGGGGGGAGGAATTAAGCAGTGCGTTAGAGCTGGAATTCAAAGACTGCTTTGCCCTGCCTGGATCTGGGCCACAATCCTGTTTGGCGGTTCTTGGGGAAGGAGTACTGGTGTGGCAGGGCTTGCTGTGTAGAAGTAGCTCTGAAAATAGCTGCATGGCCCCTCAAGCTTGGGATGAAATACTCTCTACTCTACAAGAAGTCATACCCCAACAAAAAACTCAAGGGCCAGGTAGTTGGCTGGGAACATGAATAGGTAGTGTAAACAGTCTCAGATTCAGACTCAGACTATGGAATCTTTTTTTGGTGACAAACAAGACAAAACATACAGCCAGAAGAAGTCAACAAAGTCAAAAAGCCCACATCAAAAGCCTCCAAGAAAAATATTAATTGGTCTCAGGCCATGGAAGAGCTCAAAAATGATTTGGAAAAGCAAGTGAGAGAAGTAAAGGAAAAATTGGGAAGATAAATGAGAATGATGTGAGAAAACTATGAAAAACAAGTCAATGACTTGCTGAAGGAAACCCCCCAAAAATACTGAAGAAAATAACACCTTAAAAAATAGACTAACTCAAATGGCAAAAGAGCTCCAAAAAGCCAATGAGGAGAAGAATGCCTTGAAAGGCAGAATTAGCCAAATGGAAAATGAGGTCCAAAAGACTACTGAAGAAAATATCACTTGAAAAACTATATTGAAGCAAGTGGCAGCTAGTGACTTTATGAGAAATCAAGATATTATAAAACAGAACCAAAAGGATGAAAAAATAGAAGACAATGGGAAATATCTCATTGGAAAAACCACTGACTGGAAAAACGGATTCAGGAGAGACAAATAAAAATTTTTTGGACTACCTGAAAGCCATGATCAAAAAAAGAGACTAGGGGGTGGAGCCAAGATGGCGACTGGAAAGCAGTAACTGGCGTGAGCTCCCCACCAAGTCCCTCCAAAAACCTATAAAAAATGGCTCTGAACCAATTCTAGAACTGCAGAACCCACAAAGTGGCAGAGGGAAGCAGGGCTCCAGCCCAGGACAGCCTGGATGGTCTCTGGGTAAGGTCTGTCCCACACGGAACTCCCAGCTCCCAGCTGAGGGGAGCGGAGCTGAGCCAAGCAGAGCCCAGCGCGCGCGGCACGGCAGGGCAGACCACGGACCGACGAGACCAGGAGTGGAGCGGAGAAAGCCCTAGCATGCTGAATTACTGAGCTGTGGCATGTACCAGACCTCACAACCCACAAACAGCAAAGACTACAGAGAAGGTTAGTGGGAAAAGCTGCAGGATGAGACGGAGTTTGCGGTTCGCCTACCACCCCTGGGGCAAGGGAGCCGGGGCAGCTTTAGAAATTCAGCTGCAGTTGCTTCTGGCCCCAGGCCCACCTGGTGGGAGGAATTAAGTGGCTGATCAGAGCAGGA
>JAQQSZ010005712.1:0-13802 GCA_028646595.1 Phalanger gymnotis | reverse complement strand
CTGTCCTTATCACCTTTGTACCATATTGTTTCCATTTCTTTCTTCTTAGTTTAAGTAAATGTGCATTGGCTTGAACTGAATCCAAATAACGAAAAATATGCACAAAGATTAAAAAATATTGAAAATAGCTTTTTTGAGTGGAGGGCAGGTTTTTTTTGTGGGGGGTTGCCTTTTCTTAACATCAAATTTCTATTTAAGTTTTCCTAGTTTTTGGTTAGGGCGAGCATGTGCAAAAAAGTTGAAATGTGTCAAATAATTCTGCCACAAGGAAGATGGAAAATATTTGAGTTATGAAGTCTTGGGCAATCATATGAAGACACCATAGACACAGCATGCATATTCTTTAATGATGTACATTTGAGGATAAGAAATGATAAAAGAAAGGAAACGGTTAAGAAGTTTATATCTATCCTTTCACAGACTTCTTGCCAAATGACAGCTTGGGTAAGAGGCAAGAGGTAAGAGGTCCTCCATATTTATACCAGTGAAACAATATATATATATATATATACATATATATATATATATATATACACATATATATATATACATACACATATATATCACATACATATATATGTATGTATATATATACATATATATTCTGAAGTTATTTTTATCACTTTTGTCACTTCTTATGGTAGAACATTCCATAAAACACACACATGTACATGTACAAACACACACATACACACACACACATACACACACACACACACCCTTCTATGAGTATTGGAAGAGGGAAGGAAAAGGGAGTATAAAAGGCATAGTAAACTAGTGTAGAAATGAAAAAGAGGTAGACATTGATTATTTCTCATAATTGGAATTGAAGAGAAAAATATAAAAACCGTAGATTAAGAAGTGGTAAGGTAGACGTCAGACGACATTCTCTCTTTTCTGAAGTGGAAAAACAAGAAAATTGAACACACACAGAAATATATGATAATCTAAAGGCAAATGAATGGAGATGAGATCAGGGATAATATAAAGAAGGAAATGTTGCTGTTGTTCAATCATTCTTCAATGGTGTCTGACTCTTCATGACCCTATTTTGGGTTTTCTTGGCAAAGATGCAGGAGTGCTCAGCCATTTCCTTTTTCTCACTTAGTCAAGTAGCAGTAATAGGGAAAAGTTGGTTATCATATTTATTCACAAGAAAAGGAATTACAGATAAGCAGGAAAATGTTGCAATTATGTGTGTATATGTATATATGAATACACACGCACATTTACATCTATATATGTGTGTATGTATGTATGTGTGTTTTGTATGTATATATGGGTAGACAGAAAGATTACAAGTGGTTTGAAATGGAGATTTGGTGTTTTATATAAATGCATTTTTCATGTTCTATGATATTTATGGAAATCAACAGTTTTGTCTTTAAGTTTACAATTTTAAAAATAAAATTACAAAAACAAACATACATTACAGCTGTTCTACTACAAGAATAATTTGAAGCAGATGAGGTATCAACAGTCCAGAGAGCAAACTGAGGAGTTTGGTACTTCTCTGTCCAAAGGGAGTTTATCATCACAATAGCATAGCATCAAATTCTCACCCTTTTAACATTAAGTATGAATTGAAAGTGGTTGTCACAGCTTATTAATTTGAGAAAGGGGTCCGATTTTTTTTTTCAGTAAGGTGTTGTTTGTCTTTCATTTCAAAGAGAACTAATAACATCACAGGGTGATGTCCTGACTCCTGTTTGAATTGGATTTCAGTGAGACAGAGTTGCACAAAGTACTCATCTTCACTCTCTCTTCCAGAGTTATCGAAGTCCAGTAGAAGTCAGGATGACTGCCGATGGCCCAAGATGCAGTGGATGACCTTGCTGTCTTCAATGTTTGACAAAATTCTAAGTGCTCCACTGTGCCTGCATCAGCCACCTTCATGGCCATGAGAAGAAATTGTTCTCTTCTGCCCTTTCCACAGGAAAAAGCCTTTACTTGCTTGGTGCAGACATTCCACATCATCAATGGGTTTGAGGCCTGTTGGTTAGTTTCTACCTAGCTTTTGGCCTGTCTTCATAGAAGGTTTTACCAGAGTTTGACTACTACAACTTTTTGGAGTGACCAGTGAGCTTTGTGTGAGAGGAGGATGCTGATGTAGGATGAGCAGCCCTATAAAGGGCTCAGCAAGTCCTCACACCTACAGTAGTAATCCTCCCTGAACATCCCATACTTCCCGGTGGATCAATGAAGAATAGAAAGAGGCCTAATAGAGAGAAGCAGTTTCCTGTTTGACAAATTATTTCTGAAGTGATCAATGACAACCAAGATTTTCAGTTGAAGCTATGAGTTGCTTGATGTTCTCATTTCTCTGTTTAGTTTCTGTAAGCATGTGTCCAGTCTCCCACATGTATACCATGTACATTGGTGAGTCAATGTGCCCAAGTTTATGTGCAAACTGAAATTAATTTATTATTCTTGCTCTATATTGACATTACTCTTATATTAGAGAATATAAAATGGTATTTAGGAATGGGTTTTAGATTTATAGATCATGGCTCAAGATAAAACAATGACAAATTCCTTTAAAAAAAGAAATTGCAATAGTCAAAGACTCATAGGAATGTTTGTCCAATGTCTCGTAAATGGAAAATGATGGGAATAGAAGAGGGTTTCCTAGTGCTCCCCAAATCACATTATATAGCTAATTACCAACTTAATGTGAATGGTGAAACTTCTACAGTTGAATATAGGTTCTTTGAAGACAAGGACTGATTTTCATTTCATTTTCATTTCATTTCATCCCTAGCATGTAGAAAATTGGATTGGACACATCAGGCACTTAATAAATTTATTGTTGGATTCTTTTGGGATGATCTGGATCTAGGACTAGGGGCTAAAGTGTTCTACTTATCTGCTGTCCAGAGCTGCTTTGCAAGTCTACGCCAGCAATGTGAGCTTTCCTAGTTCCTAATAGCACATGGGATGGCAAGGGCATGGGATGCCTGCTCAATAATAACAATGATGACAGAGCTAAAATCATTTCCCAATTGGATTGACAATGCCTAACCTACAGTACATATGAGAAGACTGTCTGGAATGTCCCCTTTAATAAAAAGAAGGGACACAATGTCAGATTCAAACGATTCCATGGGTCCTGTGGCATTTGAAAAGGGTAATTGGGCTCTGTTCGTGGAGATTCTCGCTTTTCCTATGTGTATTTTTGAATAGAGCACTGCAGCACAATGGGGGGCTTCAATGGAGGGGTGAAGCTGTGCTACTTGAGTGGCCACCCATCTGGAAAAGAGCAGCAAGCCTTCCCCCCACCCCCAGGGACCTGACCAGGCTTTTCAATCTTTCCCTTCAGCTTACAAGTATCAGCAATAACATCAATTTGGACTAAGCCAGACTCCCTTGATTGTTCTCACACTCTTCTAGTTCTTAAAGGTACAGTATAAATGACATCATTCTGTCTGTATATCTCCTTAATGGTCACAATAGCTGAATATTTGCTTATATACATGACACTTCTTAATTAATACTATGAGAAAGTTAAATCATTAATTGTTTTTATTATTATAACTATACTAATTGGATGATGATTCTTATTTAGCTCTATACAAATTAGAATTTATTTTGTATTAGAATGAACTTTTACTATTTCCTTGTTAAATTGGGATTTTACTATGTAGTGAGAGACTTAAAATAATTAACTTTTGATTCTAGTGGCTAATGTTGGTCCATATATCCTCCCATATTTCCAAGGAAGCTTCAGGATAACAGTGCTCTGCCCAGGGAAAGAGGAAGAGCCAGACTGATTCCCTTCTATGAGAAGTTTCCTGGGTATGTATTTGGAAAAGCTTCAGTCACTAGAGTCATGGAGAAAAACAATTATCTTCATCAGTTTATATTAAATTACCCCCTAGGTCCAGTTCTGTTACCACCTGGTTCTCTTTGTCAAGGCTGCTGAATATATCCTTACATGTGTTTAGTTTTTAAATACCCTGCAGTTCTTTCTAATCTCATCAATCACATCTATGTTTATCCACTGAATAGAAAGAAGAAAAAAAAACCTGATATTCAAAAAAGGCTTTTATGGTGAATATTCCTTTATCTCCCCATTTGGGTGTTCACTTTCTATTGTCTTCCTAATCCTCTTTTCATATTAAGATGTCTTTGATACATGTACCACATCATTTTAATTGTGTTTTTGTTCCTTTCTTGACTGTTTTCCAATATTTTAAAAGAACTTTCCATTGTCTGTAACCCTGATTTTTCCTATCTGGTCCTAGAGGGGATGACCTGAATGTGGCCTGAGAAGATAAGAGCTGAGGCAAGCACCCTCCCCTCTCCCCACTGTACAGGTGGATCCATTTAAACTAGTCCTAATATGAGTGATACAAGTCATTTATAGAGCACTAAAGCTTCCCAAAATACTTGATGTGTCTTTTCCTATTTGATCCCCACAGATATGCTGTGCGGTAGGAATTATCATAGGATTATAGGATTATCAGAAGATCAGAGCTTTAGAACTTGGAGAAGCTTTTAGGAACCATGGAGTCCAGTTACTTCATTTTACATGTAAGGATAAAGGTCAGAGAGGTTAAGCAAAATATACTAGATCATACATGCAGTGTTGGGGGCAGGATTTGAACTCAGGACTTTTTTTCAGACTCCAGAGATAGTAACCTTTCCATTGTAAAGAACCATCTACATGATCTCCTTAACCTCATTTTGTGGATGGGGGAACTAAGGCTGAGAAAGATGAAAGGACCTGGGAAGTCTCACATAGCTAATAAGTATGTGTGCCTGACTGCTTCTGGTTCTATGTACAATGAACTACTCACCAGGGTACAAAGCCTCCCATTTTGAGAACATTATAATGTCACATTAATTCAAAAATAATTATCATATGCTCATTCTCCAATAAAACATTAATGTGGCAAAGTCTTAAATAGGTTTTAGGCATTGCTCTCCACACTGCCTGAGCTGCCTGGGAATGTCTGTGCTTACACTAGACTGATCTGGGGGTAATTTCCATAGTTGAAGGGTCACGGTAGATTTTTCAGTATTCTATATACTTTTTCCTTAGGGTGTTGGACAACAGGGTGAAAAATCATACATTTTGAGCTAGAAGATACCTGAAGCCACCTAATCCAACCTTCTTATTTCACATTAAAAAAATAAAGACTGAGACCAAAAAGAGGTAATCGGGTTTGCCTAAGGTTACACGAGCAGTAAGTGTCAGGATACGGGGTTGAATCTAAATCCTCTGACTCCAATGGGCAGCTCTGTAATTCAGTAGATAGAAGGCTGGATCTGGAGTCAGGAAGACTCATCTTCATGAGTTCAAATCCAGCCTCAGACACTTACTAGTTGTGTGACCCTGAGCAACTCACCAGTTTCCTTATCTGTAAAAGGAGCTGTAGAAGGGGAAAAAAAAAGAAATGGAAAATCATTTCAGTATCTTTGCCAAGAAAATCCCAAATGGGGTCAAGAAGTTAGACACAACTAAAATACAAACAGCCACCTTTGCCTACAAATTGAGCCCTTTTCCCACTGAAGTTCACCACCTAACTAGTATTGAATGAGCTCTTGAGTGATTGGAAAGCTCACAGTCTAATGGCTGACAGAACATGCAAATGATACTGTGTCCAAACAAAATATATAAATGAAGTGATCTCAAGGGAAAGCATTAACAGGAAGGAGGGCTGGGGGAAAAATAGCAGATATAGGAGGTAGGAAATTAGCTGAGACTTGAAGAAAATCAGGGAAACCAGGAGGCAGAGATGAGGAGTTAGAGCATTCCAGGCATGGAAGACAGCCATTAAAAATCAGTGAAGTCGGATAGGGTGTCTTGTGTTAGGAACATCAGGTTGGCCAGATGTTGACATTCAAAGAAGAGACAAGTTCTGAACATTGCGAAGGGTCTGATCTTGAGGACAGGATGAGCAGAAAGCAAAGCAATATTAACTAAAATCAATTTGAATGACTCTGGTGGCAAGTTTGAACTTTGGAGACAGAATCGGGAAGGAAAATTCTGTTGTTGTTCTTGTTGGTTGTTTGTTTTTGTTGTTCTATGAGAATAGAATGTATATGACCTTTGTCAGTAATTGGCTGGGAAGAAGAAAGGGTATAAAGCTAGGCTTTGGGCTTTGCTGTAACAATAGTCCTTGGACTCCATGGGACTATCAGACCCTTTGAGACCACATTTTTAGAGGGTTTTTTTGTGTGTGTTTGTTTTTGTTGCTGTTTTTTTTTCCCCACATTCATCTATAAAGACATGATAATTGAGGTTGCAAACATCAGCATGATCACCAAGACAGTATATATAGAGCATAAGAGAAGATTGCCTTTTGACCCCAAGGGTATGCTCTGATCTATTTGGAAGAGCACAAAGAATTAATTTGATGGCTTCAGAAATGAATTGGCTGTGGGGTCTGATTCTGAGTTTAGGCTCAAGGGTCTTTCTACTATGTCCTGATCAGAGGTAATTGTTATGCTTTGACCTCATTTTAGCTCCATGAAAGCAATTCTTCCTGAGACTCATGATATATTTGGAAGAGAACCATTGATCAGAGTCATAGAATCATAGCATCATGAAGTTGGAGAGGACCTCAGTTTAAACGATACCATGAAAGAGCCCCAATACTACTTGCTGGACAATGCAGCCTCTGTATAAGATCTCTAGTGAGGAGGGGGTTATTTCCTCTCAAGAAAAAGAACCTGGATTCAAAGTCTAGCTCTGTTATTTCCTAGCTATGATGAAGAATCAAGTCACTTAACAGCTCAAGGCCTCATTCCTTCTTTTTCTGTAAAGTGAAGGATCTCTATCTGGTAACATTTATGTACCATCAACCTTTAAATCTTGGATTCTTTCAGAGTCCTTTGCTGCTTAAATAAGACCTGGAGCCTGGGGAATTTCTAGGCCTCTGGACTGCTCAGCCACCTGACCCTATGTGATGGTTACATACACTTACATCTCTCTTACGGGTGCAGACTTGTGTGGAGGGATACTCAAAATTTTTGATCATAGTTAAAGTTTCCCATGCAAAGAAATTAACTGAGATTGGCATGTCTGGATTGATATAAAATCCCCCCAAAGAATTCCATGTATTTTTAGTGCTGTGTGCTCAGTAAATCTCCACTTTTGCTTTCAAGGAGAAATCTGTGTTTATTGTTTTAATTATTTATTGGGTGCAATCTGTTCACCAGCACTGGCTACCAATTGTCAAAAGATCCTTGAGATTGCACAACTATTTCTGCTGAAGAATTTGGGGGATTGGGGTAGTAACATAATTCGGAGAGAATTCATATTGGAAAGGATTTCTAGTGGCCTAGGATCCTATAAAGAAGATTGTGGAGAGCTGGGCATTTATATTTTTTAAGTTTTTTTAAAATTATTTACTTAAATACAAAATGAGAAAAGAAAAAAAAAACTTGCCACATATATATATGTATACCTATATATACCATATATATATAGGTATATACATATATATGTATATATATATATAGCAAATCATAAGAGAGGATTTGATATAAAACAATAGATTTTCATTTCAAGAAAACCTACATAATAAATGCTACATGTTGTTTTCAAAGTCACTCAGCTTTTCTTTGCTTCCTTGTTGGTTTTCTTTTGTTCTTTGCTATCCACTTTTTAATTTATTTTTCCCTTCCCCTCCAAAAAAGAATGGTGCAATTAAGCATGTGTGTATATATACACACATATATGTATGTATACACACATATGTGTGTATACATACATATATACAAACAGATATACATATATATGTATATATATACATATATATATACATATATATATATAAAATCTCTATGTACGTGTGTGTTTTCTCTTGAGGCTGAGAGCATCTTCCTTCATAAGTCCAAGTTGCTGCACGTTTTTCTAAATCAGTAGACTCATATTTTTGACACCACAGCAATATTCCTTTCTGGATTCAAACTTCATCTTCTTTCATAAGAACTTGGAGGTTAATTTTGGTATTTATAATAGTCAGAATGACTTGATTGCTCAAAGTGGGCATTTACATGTAAAGCTAGCTGGATGACAGTAGAGAGATCATTGGATTTAGAGTCAAGAAGACTTGAGTTCAAATCTGGCCCCAGATACTTACTAACTGTATGGCTCTAGGCAAGTCATTTAACTGTTGTCTGCCTCAGTTTCCTCAAATGTAAAAATGAGAAAGTAATAGCTCCTACCCACCAGAGTTGTCATGAGATCAAATAAGAGCATTTATAAAGTTCTTAGCACAGTGTCTAGAACATAGTAGACACTTAATAAATCCTTTTATGACTGACCTTTGATGTCATCCCAGCTGGTGACATTTTACAGAAATATTGCCTGAGGTTTCAGGAAGTGAAAAGCCCACCCTAATGCTATACAGCAAATCTGTGCAACACCAAGACTAGTGTCCTGTTCCTGAGCAGGTACCTGGGGCAGGCTTTGTAATCTTGACTTGAGGTAGGGGAAATAATGTATCATTCTTTAAATTTCTATTAAGCTTTAAGAATTATAAAGGGCTTTACATGCATGATATGACTGCAGATTCACAAGAAGATGTATGAGGTAGATATTACGGTGACTTTTATAGTTAGTACTTTTTGTCTAGACCTGTGATTTCATTGGTTTATGATGATCTTTGTTATATTGAATATATAGTTATATAGAATATAGTATACTCTGTATGTGTATAGATATACACACATATACATAACATAATATTCTATGTATGTGTGTATACACACATATATATAGTTATATAGTATATGGAACTCTATATAACAGTTCAGATATATACAATTGAGGTAATTAATGATCCTAGAGAGTTTGCCCTGAGCAATGAGAGGTTAGATGCCTTCCTCAGTGTCAAACAAACCATATTTAGTGAGAGAAATTAGTATTATACCATTATATTAATAACTGTTAATTTATGATCTAGCCTTTTCCTCCTATTTTTATTAAGACTCCACTCCTGCAAGAGTCAGTCAGCCTCTGAAGGGCATGACTGAGTGATATGATTTCTCCTAGCTCCCAAGGAACCTGATCCCAACTAGGTTGGGTAAGACCTCACCCAAATGGGAAACCTGATTTCTGCTTATAATATAAAAAGCAGAATCCTGTCTTGATGAGTTCTTTCCCTTGGGGAAAAATTCCTATCCTAGACCCCCTCCATTAGATTTTAAGGTGACCCTAAGCTCAGGAATGAGAAAACTAATCAGGGAGGTACAGATGGAAATGGCTTCCCCTGACCTGATGCCTTGTAGCTACTGAGTCTCAGGATCAAGCCGGGTTCTCAGCAGCAGGCGCTGAAAATTTCCTAACCCACATCTTCACTAAATGTTCACCAATCAAGGTCAAGTTTCACTTGTCAGGGGAGCTGCCTATTAGGAGGAACACACTTGATTTAAAGTGTTTAAGAAGTCTTTGGGGTCTTTGCTTATGGAGAGATACTACCGATCATCAATTTATTGATTATTGGCCAGACTAATTAAAACTCTGACTATTGATACCTGGAAAACTTGTTTCTCAGTGGTTCATTCTTTACAGTAACCAAGGTGGAACTTAAACCCAGTTCTTCCTGACTCTGAAGCCAGCTCTCCATCAATAAGGTCACTCTAACTTTTGTAAATGTCCCTATTCTTACTTTATGGCTCAGGAAACCAAAGCTCAAAAAGGTTTTGGCTTACCTTGGGTTATGCAGGTAGAAACAGCAAAAGACAAGATTCGAATACGGGTCATTATGTCTTAATGACCAATGTTCTTTCCTTTACTGGGCAGTGCATTTCCATGCTAGTTCCATTCTCACAGTCCCAATATGGCTGACTGGACCTGAAGGGAGACTAGATGAAGATGAAGACAGATGAGGGACTGAATTTGTTATGAGCTGGGGGAAGTTCTTCTTAAAAGGCAGTGGTTTGTTAGAAGCCACTCTGCTTGTTAAAGCTGTTTGGGAGTGTGTTGGTAAGCAAAATGGACTCCTTAGCACTTACTTCAACAAGTGCCCTTGAAGAGTTTGGCTTTTGTTTTTGTTGAGTAATTCAGTGTATTTCATTGACTCCTACTAAGTGCTAAGCCCCAGGTCCAAACTCCTATTAGGTGTAAAACCTATGTGGGTGTGGATTGGCAACTAAGGTGGGCCCAAGGTGGGGCTAACTCCAGGGAGGGTCTAGTTTATATTTCTGGGACAGCTGAGGCTCTTAGACCATGTGGGTTTAAGTCTCCCTCTTTGTGATGATTTTAGGTCACGTGGGTGAGTCTCATGTGTGACTGAACCTAGATATTGGTAACTATGAATTGTATTGGGTCTGTCTGTTGATATTTGTAATTTGTTTGTATTTTGTTCTGAAGTTCAGGGAGCTAGCTTTTTCCCCTGAAATAAGTGAATGATATTTGTGTGCTGAATTAAAGTAAGCTTGCCAACCCCTTAACCTCGCTTTTCTTATTAAGGCTGGCAGCTTTCTGGATGCTGGCTGTGGGTAGATCTTACACCCCCACGGAAGCTGCTAGCCAGATTGTAGAAACAGGGAGTCACCAGGTAATGCTACAGTGAGGACAAAGTTTGGGCTAAAGCCTTCCTTATATCCCAAGGGATTATACTCAATGCTCCTTCAGTACTCAAAGGCCAGCCAGAATTAGAGAAGAGAGATCAAATGTAGTTCTGACATCCAGTGCCTGCTTTACCCTTCATAACTTTCAGAAGCACTTACCTTACTTGAGGGCGAAAAAGAACAAAGTAAAATTACATTCTTTATTATTACTATACCATCCAGCTGAGAGTCAGGAGGAGATACACATACACACACACACACACACACAGAAACACACATACACACACATACATATATCCACATAAATACATATACATACAGATATATAGACACATACACATATATAATGTGTGTGTGTGTGTATATATATATATATACACATATATATATATATATATGGTATGTGTGTGTGTATGTATGTATGTATGTATATCTGCTATCTGCTAGGTGGTGCAGTGGAGAGACACAGGCCTAGAATCAGAAGGCCTCATTTTCCTGAGTCAGGCCTCAGATACTTACTAGCTATGCCTTGGACTGCTTTTGGTCTAAGAGGTTAAGACAAAGCGCTCTAGAGAAAGGAATGTCCTATGAGGATGTTTGTCTAAGGAATCATACATGATTTTCCCTGGTTTACAGAAGCACATGATCATAATTTTAGAACTGGAATCAATATCTGTGCTAATAAAATGAAACCCCCTCATTGTACAGATGAGGAACTGAGCTCTCAGGAGGCTAAGAGATTTGCTGCAAGTCCTAGAGCTAATAAGCATCCAGCTGCAGTGTGGGGTTGGACGTTGGTTCAAAACAAGCTCTATACTATACTTACTCTGGTTAGTTAGTAGTAGTAGTAGTAGTAGTAGTAGTAGTAGTTAGTATTCCAATAGTGGAGGGGATCCAAACTCGAATATTTGGGGTATGTTCCATTGTTCGCCATCCAGACACACTAGACCATCCTACACAGCTCATGTCCATGCTGTCATGCCTTCCCATACAGTGTATACCAAGTGCCCACTCAGCACACTGGGGACCTTCTTATAGTTCTCTTCATACATGAGATTCATTCCAGTGCCCCACAGAGGCTCTCCATCTGGTTTCTCTTCCTCTTACTTCATTGCCAGCTCATTATTTACATTTTCAGCATTGCTTCAATGAATCTTTCACATCTCTTGCTTTCCAGAAGCTTCCTTTGTAATGTGTTGCCGTCTGCTTACACCTACCACTACCTTTTCCATTACCTTTTGGGTAATCCTTAACTTCAATTATTCAGAAACTAGAGGGTTTCATGATTTGTAGCCACAACCATTACTAGAATAATCTTGCTATTAAAAAGATGGGTCTTTGTTTCAGGAGAAAAATAGGGATTTCAGGGAGAAGCTTGTGGTACTCACAAGCATATTCTAATTTCCCAAAGGAGATTCAGTCTACTATTCTCCTCCTGTTTAAAAGTAAGCCATCAAGAATTCATTAAGCATCTACTACATGCCCGGAACTGTGCTAATTTCACTGGGACAAAAAAAAAAGGGCTGGGGCAGGGCACTCCCTGATCAGAAGGAACTCACAGTCTAAAGCCTAATGGTGGAAACAACATGTAAGGAACTACATATGTGTGACTACACAGACATGGACATACTTGTGCACAAACATACATACATATATATACATACATATATGGGTATGCATATATACATATATGTATTGTTTGTGAATATATATATACATATACAAATAATTGGAGATTATCAAGAGGGACAACACTAGCACTAATGAAGATTGGGAATGGCTTCTTGTAAAAAAGATAGTATTTTGGTTGGAACTTTATTCATGACAGAGAAGGCAGGAGATGGTGTTAAGGAGGGAGAGAAGTCCAGGCATGGAGAAAGTCCAATGAAAAGCATGCAGTCGGAAGGTTGATTTTCATGTTTCAGGAATAGCAAGTTGGCAAGTGTCACTGGATAGCAGATATCATAGGGTGGGGGCGGGGGCAGGTACTTAAGGAGAAAGCAGACTTGAAAGAGAAAAGGAGGTCAAGTTATGGAAGTCTTTGAACTCCAAATGGGATTTTGTATTTTATCTTGGATATGTTAGGAAGCCACTGGAGAAGTTTAAGGGGTTTTGCTTTCTTTTTTGAGTGGGGCATGACAAGGTCAGACCTGATTTAGGATTTAAGAGATATCCCTTTGAGAAGACAAACTTGGTTTAGAAAAGACTTGTGGCAGGGAGACCAAGTAATAAGCTATTGTCAAAGTCAAGGTATGATGTTATAAGAGTTTGCCTCAGGGTGGTGGCTATGTCAGATGAGAGAAGACAGAAGGTCTAAGAGGTGTTAGGAATATAGAATAAAAACTCCTCAGCCAACAGCTGGGCTCTCAAAGATGACAGAGGAGAAGGATTAGGTGAGGACTTCTAGGTCATAAGCCAGGGTCACTAGCAGAATGCTGGTACATTCAAGTATAATAGGAAAATTAGGAAGATGGGCAAGATAATTGATTTGGACATATTGAGTTTAAGATAAGAAATGTTCTCTTTAGGGTAGAAACATATTTTTGATATCTTCTAAAGTCTCTTTCCCCTCTTTTCTTCCTCCTACTTCCTCTACCAACTTTAATAAATCAGATTAAACTAATCCTTACTGCTAATAACAAATATTTGAGTAATTTCCTGATCCATTAATTCCCTTGAGCAAGAAACTCTGCCATAAGCCTTCCATATTTCAGTAGGTGGGATTTAAGAGTTTCCAGGACAGACATATGAATAACCCTATAGACCACCCAGGAACTACGAGTTTCTTAGAAGTTAACTAGGTTGATCCATGGTTGCCAGACTCAGTCCTTTTGAGACCCATACATAGGACTTCTCTCTTTTGACAGGACCTGTCAAAGCTTATGCCATATTGACAAAGACTTTTAGAATCAGGCATCACTGCCATGACGGAGTACAGCATTAGAGCAGAACTTTTGTGGATGAGATAATAATAGTTTTCATTTATATAAGCTGTAAATTATTTCCTTGAAACAAGTCTGTGAAGTGTGAATCGCAAGCTTTATGTTGCCTATTTTTTTTAATGATTATGAGTCATGAGCTAAACAGTGTTGAAAACATTAAATTAAGAGTTACTCCTAGAGCAACAGACAAGCCCTTGGTGGGAGATGTTGTGAGCAGGTGCCAATGCATTACCAACCAAGGTAATTCCAAAAGTTTTTCTATAAAGGTAAGTTTGAGGAAGGGAGGAAGGGAGGAAGAGAGAAAGGAAGGAGGGAAGGAAGAAAGAAAGGAAG